>VDFB02083005.1:0-83073 GCA_007258455.2 Sequoia sempervirens
TTTATTGAGGAGTTTGTTAGAGCTGGTTGGTCGTTTCTTCTCTTTTCCTCAGTCTTTGGGATGGAAGTTTTGAGATGATACTTGGGAGTGATGTGATCAGTCAACTTGGTCCATTTGTCAGGCTATTTTTTTTAGGATCTAATAGTGTATGAGCTTTTATCTTTGCTAAAATATCAGAAAGGTATTAATGTTTTAGCTGAGAATTAATGAGCAAAGATCTTTTGTGGCCTAACCACGGGTTTTTTATCATATCATGTGCTATCAATTGTCAACACCTGGAAACAATTACTTATGAGTTAAGGCAATGTGTATATTTTGTTCTGGCTATATAGGGAGGGCGACAACATAAAAAAGATGGATTTTAGATCTTTCAAAGTGATATTTTCTTTGTTAAGAAAAGTATTTCTTTAGTTTTCTTAGGGGTTTTAGAATTATTTTTAGAAACAAGTTACAAAACTACTTTATTCTGACATATTATATCTATTAAGATTTAAACTATTGTTAGATTGGCATCCGACCTCTGTTTTAAAGTTCATTTTATAATTAAAGCACGAACTATTGAGGAGAATTTGTTGAGACTGTGCATGTATGGCCTTTTTCAAGCTTTATTTCTTTATATTGTTGTTCTGAATGAAACACCGTGTCTTGCAAGTTGTATCCAAATAGTTTAAGTAGTGGATTTCTATGCTTTATGCTTGTATGGTAGAATAGTGGCTTAGGAATATTGGACTATGTCATTGGAATTCTCTATTTTTTTTAAAGTTGTTATTTTGTTGTGCTATGTTGTATTGGGAGATAGAGTTCATGTGATTTTTGAAATACTATTCTTTTACCCGTAAGAAATATTTATGTTTGATCGAACCTTAATGAACACTTCATGTGGAAAGATCTTATAGTTTTCACCGTGCTTGAAGTTATCTTTTGTTGTTCGTTCGCTTTCCAATAATGAAGGGTTGTGGCCTTTTGTGTCTATTTATATCATTCATAGGAATGATTTGGGTTTGAAATGTTGTAAAAGCTTTGGCGCATCGCCTTTTATGTTTTATGTTTACATTTCCTTCTCCCCTTATCTCAAAACCCCAAAAGAAGAGTCAGATTTCTATAAAAAAACCCAGAGGTATTCAGTGAGACACAATTTGTCCCACACTCGCTGAATTTCCCATAAGACTGTTAGAGAAGCACAAGCTTTGATGATCAACACATAAATATATTTACCAATGGGTGAGTTATCCTTTCCAAGATTTCTTCTTGGACATTCAATTAGGGAAATAACCACCCATTATAAGGATGTGTATTGTGCTTGAGAAGGATTAGAGGATCTTTTAATATAATAATGTCATAAAAAAATCAAACAAAAGAAAATTTCAAGAGATAAAAGAAAATATAATAGTCAAATATGGATTGGAAGTTTATGTAAGTCCACTTTGTCTATTGATGTGCATAGAACATTAATATTTTCCTATGGATTTTGAATCTCCTTGTATTTATTATATCTTTGTAAAATGTCTATTGATGTGCATAGAACACTAACATTTTCCTATGGATTTTGAATCTCCTTGTATTTATTATATCTTTGTAAAATTGAATGAACTATTTTTTATCACAAGGAGAATTATATATATATAATGTCTTCATATGGTGTCATTCCAAATAATAAAACTATTTTTTTATGGGAACACTACTGAGAGAAACCTCAAATTTATTACATTTGTTAATTTATGTATATTAAAAGGATATGTGGTCCTAAACACACACACATAAATATATTGATTAGGTAATAGGATGTTGTTTGGATCAAAAGAGTATGAAGAAAGGAAAATTCTAGTCTTGAGTGATCAAAGGTGTTGAAAACAATAAAAAATGTGGCAAATCATGACTATTTATTATTGAGATTATTCAATCATTGTTTATATGCTAGTGAAGGATCCCACATTTCAATTGATATTTCACATTGATTTGGTGTTTTAGAGATTTTTTTAATATAAGTTATGGAATTATTCAATCTTATGATATAGTTTTTTTGTGTACCAGATATTTTCCAATATAATTTAGAAAAGAGTGGTGGAGGAATCATTAATGATATTCACTGCTTTGGGATTTTCACCCTCTATCATGTTTTATTATTAATAAAGCTTTTGGATAATGATTTATAAATAACCCTTACCTTAGAATCTTTGTGAATGTGGGATTCACCTAATGACAATCCAAACATTTATTTAGGATTATTTACCATCTAATGGTACAGAATACAACATGGTCATTTAGTACAATTAATAAGAAACACAATTTTTTTTAAAAAGTGACATAGTGCTAATACACTTAACAAATGTATTTGATTCTTGTTGATATAGAAAAAGGAATCTTAGTAGGTAAATAGCTTCATGCATCCTTTTTAAAGCTATTGAGTATTTTTCATATATTTCACTGGCCTTCCAATGTTACTCATTGATCTTTCATTCAATCTAAAATTATTACTTAATGATTTGAACTTATAAATATTTTGAACAGTTGGGCCTTATTTTAGGTTTTCCCAAATAGGTGGAGATAATATAAAACATACAAGTGTATAGGTTTCTTTAAAAATATATCAAGATTTGATTGAGAATTTTTAGTCCACACAATATATGTGTATAGAGATAAATTTGATATTTTGATCCTTATTCCTTATTCTAAGGTGGGACACATGGATCATGAAGTATAACTTTTGTATCATATTCAAATTTCAAGCTAAATCTTATCTGTCTATTAAGTTAAAAGTCATGTTTCAATCTTCATTATTTTTTTGTGTTATTATTTTTTTCATTTATAATCTCGTAAGAAGTTTTAAAGTGCATATTCTACAGTGAAAAAGGGCCTAATTGTAAAGTCCATCACAAAGGTTCATAATCAATATATGAATGTAGAATTACATTAGAAATTAGTCAAAATAATGCAAGGGTTACGGCCAAGTTTATGCTCATTGAGGGAATTTAAATGGTGAAGGAAGAATTTGGGGAAGTAGGGTCGAAAACATGTTAATTTATAATCATGGTATTTATAGGCCACTAGAGTTTGGAGCTTCAAACCTTGGTGACCATCCATGTACTATGATGGACATCAATTTTATGGGAATTGTTCATTTGATTAAAGTTGTTCTACCTCGCATGAAAGACATGATAGATGGGGTGCCTTATTTGATATCTTTGATGTCTTATCGGGCTAGCTAGGTACTTTGTAAATTTTATGAAAATTTCCTACATCTAGTTGTTTTTATATGAGGTTTTCTGAAAAAAAATTGATAGAAAATCAGGATGAAATTGCATTATATCACTTTGTTGGAAGTTTGGAGTTGTTACTAGTTTTTTCATTGATGTCAACACAATGTTGCTAGTATTGTCATTACTATTAACCTCTAGAATAGTTGTATAGATTGTTGGAAGCCTAACTTGTATTGAGGGAGATTGTTGGACCTTTTGGTGTTGATGATATCAACCCATTATAGATGAATGGATTTGTTAGAGTGTTTCACTATGTTGTATTTTTTATTATAGGTAAAATAGGTTTTGAAGGGGCCCTGAAACCCTTTACAAAAAGAAAGAATCGCTACTTAGAAGATAATCAAAACCACACAAAGCAACCAACCATAAGCAAAAAATAAGCCACTAAAAATCCAAAATGAGGGACATAAACAACAAACACCTATAGGTTCTTTAAAATATCAGCCACTTCCAAATCAATAGCAATGATCTTTCTGATGCAAATCCATAACTTCAAAAACCTCCTCTGTAGGGATCCCAGTTTTACTTTTGGTTTTGTTTCGAGTCCAAGCACAAGGACCCTTCTCACTATTCCCATCATTCAAAGCACCTAGGAGATCCGTCGTACAACCAACAGCTTCCTTCAAACTAGATGAATCCTCCATCCATTGCTTAGCATTTTCATTCAAAAACTATAATCCCTCAACTTCATTACACAAAATGGTCTTACTCACATTAAATAACTTCTCCAAATTTTGGTAGGATCTTTTTGTTTCATCTTCAAAAACCACAATTCTAAATTCAAAGTCTTTCTTCATCTTTAACATCTCATTAGTAATAATACTTGATCCTACACAAAAGGCTCATTAGAGGAAGAGGTTCCCCCAACATTATTTATCAGAGATTGAACCTTTACATTAGTAAGGTTCAACTCATTAAACAATGTGAAAAATATCATAGAACCATCTTTCAACAAGCACATTAGGCAAGTCCTCTCGATTGTAATTAAAATAATCCCTTTCAATAGCAACCTCCTCTTGGGAATTCCTAATATCCTCATTCACCTAGACCTCAGGAACCTTAATTTTTCACATTGACCTCTCGATTTGTAAACCTACTTCACACCCTACTTCTGCACTTTCTCACTCTCCAAACCCACCTCACCCTGCAAAGTCTCCACATTGGGAACATAGTTAGAAAAACCATGTCCTCTTGGTTCAAGCTCGCTTTCCTCTTATTCTTCTTCTGTGAATTACCATCGTTCAATATCAGCTTCCTCTTTCTCCCCTATATAGGGGAGTCAACATTCTTATCCCTCACATTTGACTTCACCACTTTCTAGGCTCCCCGAGGATAGGGCACCACTCTTGGAATTCAAATTCTTACCCACTGGAGACTTACAAGATTTTCCCTTTTGAGAATCGATGGAATGTTCAGAGCCCTCTACCTCATCACTACCCATATCATAATCCTCATGCTTTGGGAACTTAGAAAATTTTAGCTTCTTTTTTCGGTTACCCTCCTCAAAATTAGGAGGCTTCGAATAAACCTCCAAGGAGGCTTTCGAACTAGGGACATACTCCTTAGAACTAGACCTAATATCAGACCCAATTTCATACTTTGAGCCATCTTTCTTCTTGCAACCTTTAGAGATCACCTTGGTCTTGTCAGGGATAGTATAGGCCTTATCATAGTCTGTTATAAGGAGAATTAAACCCTCATGTAACATAGGGTTCTTAAGGTTTCTTTTGTGATCACAAACCCCATTTTTCAAAGAAGCGAGTAGATAGAAAGGGAAGGAAACCCTTTTCATATGCCTAAAATGGTTCAACAAAATGAAACAGTAACCAAAAAGAACTAAAAAGCAACCATCAAGAGTGAAATACCTCATTATTTCCTCGATCACCCCATATTGCCTTTATGGAGTTGCGGGTGTAACCACCGGATTTAGCCTTCACTAATTGGCTCCTCTCATCATCCTTGAATAAAATATCCATAGCAGCACTTGACTCCTTTTTCCTATAGACTTTCCTCCCCTTAGTTTCCAAACCCATAATATTAGCGATTAATTCTTCTATGATATTGAACTTCAACCCAAATATCTACAAGACTCTACTTTTCCAACCTTTTATAAAGGCCTATGAAGCCTTGGGATGGAACCCATAAAAACATTCCATATAGGGAGTCACACCCTCATACTATAGAAACTCCCAAACCTTCTTATTACTCTTTAAAGAGTCATAGGAGATTGGTTCTACTCAATTCCTCTTGCCACCCATTGCAACAACATAGAAAAGCCACAACAATTTCAAAAACTTGTAGATATATAGAAGCATGGAGAGAATGAAGGCTCTACAAACACTCACAATCCATGTGTGATGGATGATGTGACATGAGAAAATAATTAGACTTGAATTTCAATCCATGGACCTCTGTCACATGATTATACCAAAAGGAAAAGTCATTTAGATCCTGATCACACATGGATTTGACATACCACATAAATAACATCATGTGCCTAAACCAAATAATGATGATGACCCCTTCCTCAACCAGATTGAATTTCATGAATTAAAATTGAAAGGATTTCTACGGGGAGGGGGTCATTAACCCCAAGATTAGCAAATTTTCCCACTAGGCAATTCCCCTCCCTATAGATATGGGAAATAAAATACTGTTGAAAGGAATTCAAAATGGACAGAGACTCAATGATAATAGGTTCCATAGACCACGAAGGGGAGTAGACTTCTTAATATTATTAATGATATTTAAAGAATCACCCTCAATCCATAACTTGTGAAAACCTTTAGACTAAGCTAGCTTCAGACCATGGTAGGTGGTAGAAGCTTTTGCGAAGTGGTTCACTAAGTTCTAGTGTTGTCATAAATAATATCATTGATATGTGTAATGTGTAAGTGTTGCAGTTGTAGTTGGTTCACTTGGTTTCCAAGTGCTTTTGAGAAAATTTGAATAAAAGAGTATAGTGTGCCTAAGTGATATTTGGGTATGTGCAGGATCATCATGGAAAAAATAGGCCCTTAAGTGGAAAAAAATTCAGAAAAATCAGAGTTAGGAAACTTGACGTAAAAATTTGAATAAGTTATCTAAATTATTTCAAAAATATGTAAGAACAAAATCTGTAGCAAATTGAATTTAGTTTCTAAACTACTAGGTTTATTTTTTATTAAAATCTATTTGTGAAAATTTGAAATTTCAATGTAGTAGTACTTAAATTTCAGGGAAAAATAAGAAGTAGGTGTCTGCGACCACCCTAACCACAATAAAATGATAATATTTTTTATAAAATTTTAGACATAAGTAGAAGACTCATGTCCGGATGTGATGCATATTTTTTTGTAATTTTTTCCAAGTAAATAATTAATTATGATTTTTTTATTACGACTTTAAAAAAATATAAAAACTCGTATGTCTGACCACCTTAACTTTGTCAAAACTTCATAAAATTCAATTTTTCTTTTTTTAATCCTATAGTATGCAAAGCATAGAATGTGATGCATGTTTTGGATTCCAAAAATGTGATACTATTTAAAAGCTATAGATGTTTTTCAATTAGCCTATCAATCAGGACTTTAGTCGTAATTCAAATAGAAAATGAATAATAATTATTTATTAAATTCAAAGTAAAGCATAATTTATATTGGTGGAAATATGAGAATCTCCTTTAAAAACCCTTTTCATTTCATCAATTTTGGGTAACAAAAAGGTCATCAGCCACATACCCTACAAATACCCATCATATTGCCACTTTTTGGCCCATCATGATCCTGGACATACCCATTTTGTGTTTTGCTCCACATTAATTCACACAAGTGAGGATATGATCATGCAATTTGGATGTGATGTTTAGAGGTGTTCAGAGGTGTTATATCCAAAGTTTGAGGTTCTCAATCATATGTAGAAGTGGAAGTTGTTTTTGAAAATATGTTTGCATATGAAACAAGGTGTTTGGGAGAAATGAGATTGCTCCACATTTCTCCATAGTGAAGTTTATTGTCTTGTAGATTTGGGATTTTTCTTATATTTTATGTATCTACTTTCCCTTAGAGTGGTTTTTGTTGAGTTTCTTTGCAAGTGTAGTTCTTACGTTGGAGTTCATTTGCAATGTATGTTGTTGCACATGATGAAGGTGTTTGTTGTTTAATGTGATTGTGACAATGTTACAATGAAGTATGTTGATGTTCAAATATTTTTTAATGGCATGTAGTGTTTTTGTGTGGTCTACATGTTGTTGGATCTAGAGAAGCGTGTGTGTGGTCACTTATAGTGTTAGTTCAGGTTTGACCAACCTGGCGTGCTAGCACTATTTGTGGAGGTACCTTGTGGATTGTAAATTTGTTGTGTGGCATGGTGATGTAGATTTGGGTCTTAGATAACCCATGAAATTTTTCACCTTCACTTCTTTCCACCATGGAGGCATTTGGTGCCAACCTTTTTTTTTGAATGTTTGAGGTGAATACATTTCATTGAGGCTAACCTAATTGAGATTATTTAGGTCATAGAGGGTATAAATTTAAGGTGAATCTTGTGTGGAATGTGTGGAAAATGTGAGATTCAAATGTGATTAAGTGTGGTCATCTGAGTGTGATCTTGAATATTTATGACTTTTAGATGCAATGAGCAGGTGTTTATATTTTAGTGTGCTTGAAGTTACTAGAGGTAGTGATCCAAAGGTTCTGGATGGAATAGAGTTGCAATGGTGGATCTTCCTATTGATTTGAGATAGATTTCTCGTTGTAACAATCTTCTTCTATGTTCTTTATTCAGTACAATGAGTCCATTGGGCAGTGAGCCTTTCTTCTCTTTCTAGGTAGCGAGCATAATTGTATTTGGTGTTTCAATTCATATATATATGAGCTAACCCTCACTATGTTTTTCTGTTATTTGGTTTTCCACATAAATTTGGTGTTCTTATGTGTTGGTTGTGTTTGCATTGTCGTTTCATAAGTTTACATTCTTTTAATATATAATAAGGTTTTAATGGTTGATAAGGGTTTGAATGTTAATTAGGGATTGAATGTTCTAATGTACAATTGATTCACCCCCCTCTTAATTGTCTTGTGTATAAAAAAAATTGTATTAGATTTGTGGTTCCTTTAAAGAAGCTTAACCACTTGAAGTAGATCTAGATGGCACACATGAAGGGTGTTAAACCTCGTATGTTTGATGGAATGAATTATGCTAACTAGAAAGATAAGATGAAATCATTTTTGGTTTCTCTTGGATTTGGAGTATGGAAATCAATTGAAAAAGGATATACTTAGCCTACCAATTTTGCAACAAGTGATGATGAGATAAAGGATTATGAGAATAATGGAAAAGAAAGAAATTTTATCTTGAGTGGTCTTTTCGATTTTGAACCTGGAAAATTGATAAGTCTCAAATCTGCTAAAGATTTCTAGACAAAGATGGAGAGCATTTGTGAAGGAGATGATAAGGTGAAACAAGAAAATATGTAGAACTAAAAATCCAAATGTGAAACCCTAAGGATGCCTGAAGATGAGGATATTACTACATACATGCTCAGAATTGATGAAGTTGTCAAAGTCATTAATGGTCTTGGTGGAAAGTTAGAGGAAAGTGAAGTTGGGAAAAAGGTATTAAGATCTCTTTCTAAAAATTATAGCTCTAAATTTTGTGTTATTGAGGAAGCTCAAAATATTGATAATTATTCTAGAGATTAGATGTTTGGTGCTTTAACTTCTTTTGAAATGAGAGAGTTTGGTCAAGATGTCGCAAGTAAAGAAAATACCTTTAAAGTTTGCAAAGTAGAAAAATATGATGAATCAAATCATGATAATCTTGATGAGGTGGAAGCAAACTTTGTGAGAAGATTGAAGAAGACCACTAGAAAATACAAAGGTAAGTTACCTTTCAAATGTTTTAATTGTGGAAAGATAGTTCATTATGCTTCTAAATTAGGATCTTAGAGATACTAATAATTATAAACAAAATAAAAAATGAAAATCATACAAACATGGATTTTACACATTACACAGGATATACATGGGACAAACCATTTCAATAAAAAAAACCTGATAAAGTTCATAATTTAATTTTAAAAAATAAAAAATGACCTGTAAAAAAATAGAGTAAACTTGGGGACACCTGTCCTTACTTCCACATGGCCAATAATACCTTCAATGTATATAGTTATATAAATTTTCATATAAATCCAATTTTTCACCCTCTCAACTGAGACAAAACCTCGTATAATATAGAAGAAAGGGTAGAAACATACTTACAGAGATATTTTCACACCTATTCAACAACCACCATTCATAAATAATTAATAATCTAATTCTTATTAAAATATAATTATTTTTAATAGGATATGCTTAATAATTATATAATATATAAGTTTTTATCACCTTATATTAAAATAATATATAAATGCTATAAGGGTATGACCCCTAATAACATTATATTATAACAAATACCAACCATATTCACCACTTTCATCACTAAGATCTCTTAAGGGCAAGGTGAGAGCATATCGTAGGTAGTTATAGTAAACCACTAAACTTATCTTATTATTGAGAAGTGTGGCTTTAGAAAAAGATTAAATACTAACTCTTAAGATTTTTAATTATAAAATATTAATAAACAAAGTAATAACAAGTAAAAATAATATGATAAGAATATAACTACAAATATGCTCATTTTGATGATAATAATACTAATCCTCCTCAAAGATTCGACCTTCTTGAGAGAAAAGATCTATTACAAATTTGATTTTAGGATGATATTTGATCTACCCTACCATCAGTATAAAAATCTTATACAATGTGATTTATGAATTAAAACTAATGTGATATAAATCCATACAATTTAATATCAAGTAAATAACTACATTATAAATATTGCAATGCACAAAGTAGTGCAAAGTTAAGATGTGAGGGTCCTAACTATCACATTGGGTGTCATCATGCATTATGTCTTCCCTATTATATTGTGTTCTTGCATGATCTAATATTTTTTTTTGTGTGAACATGACCTGTTTTTCCAAACTAGTTCACCTTGAAAGTTCTACTCACATGTTAAGTTTACTTGGGGGCCTACAAAACTTTCTAGAAGTCTTAATTGTCATTAGATCTTATCTTATGTCATTTACTTATGTTTTTGGTAATTTAATATCTATTATCTCATATCATAGGATTAAAAAACTTGTCATGATGTTGTGTATCATATCCCTCACCTTGTCTACATAAGCAAGGTTGCATATGTATTTTTTATATTGCACATATTTCACACCATTGATCATATTTGATATAATATATTTTTCATCTATTATTGAATTTTTTCTTTCTTTTTTTCTCTCTCGTGGAAGGATATTCTAGTTTCATAGGCGATATTGGAAATTTGAATCCTTGAGTGACTCTAACATGGTATTAGAGCTTCAAATATACAAATCCCCTTCTTACATCAAAGGGTGATTTGGGCCTAAGATTTTGCTAGCTACACATTGGGAAAAAAATGAACCTTGCCATTGAGTCCAGAAGGCCCAAAAAACCCTATTTTGATATAAAATATTTTATATTTCAGTGACAAAATTTCAAGGCATTAATTGAGGGTTTGAAGAATCTCAATATTTTTGTCCACATAATCATATAAAATATGTACAGATCCAAACTATATGGTGGGCCATATAGATCATGCAGTTACATATCACATAGGTATAGTATGCAAATCATAGAATATTCCACAAACTACTCACTTGCATTAGTCTAGGGTATGATTAGTATAGTTTTTAGTGATTTTTTATTTTTAAATATTTTTGTGCAATGAGGTTAAATTTGATAGTCTACAGACTGTCAGTGATGTGTAGTTCTAGATCATTGTTGTTTGGTCTCAATTGGTGGTGCCACTCTATATGCCAACACTTGGTCACATTGCTAACCTATGATTCATTCCCAAGGTGCCCAAATTTTCTCCCTCATTCCCTAATATGGAAAAAGAAATTAAATTTCCATACCTTTTTGTTAGGGTGTCAAAATTTTACAAACAAAATATTGATGAAAATCTAGTTCCAACCACTTTGCAATGGTACAAACTTATTTTCTATATTTTTCTACGAATAAACTTTGTTGTTGATTGAAGTTAGATCCTCCTTTTTGGGCCTCCAAACTCATAATTTTTCCCCATTTATCTATTTTTTATAATTTTTGTGGCATTGGAAAGTATTGATAAGCTCTAAATTTCTATCTATCAACTTTTTATAGATTTACTCTCATGTATATTTTATTAAGATATGTACATATTTTCATTTTTCTAGATGACTTGGACATATTGAAACCTAGAGAAGTTTTTTCCTTTCAAGAAGACTTCATTTTTATTCTAGATCATTTTGAAAATTTATAATTTTAGTTTGAGGATCTCGTTCTAAGATAATATTGTATCTTTTGATATTTGGTTCATCTTATATTTATAAACTCTAGAAAACATCTATGGAATTGTAATCATGCTACATATAAATTTCCAACATCATATATTATTGGGGGCTCTCATGATTGAGTGTATTTTTGGGGTAATCTTGTTCTTTTTGTTCGATTGAGTCTCATGATTTTTCTATTGTGTAACTAAATTTGAGGATTTTATCATGGCTATCACAAAGCATCTTGTTGTAATTGAAATAAAAATAGAGAAATACAAGACTTAGTGAGATTGTATTCTAAAGGAATTCAAATGGTTAAACATTTTTCCCTTTCTATATGAACTGTTTCCTAAACCTAATATTAAATTATTTGCAAAAATGATAGCATGGTATGCAAATACTAGTTATGTAGCAATTTTTATTGGTTCTTATGTTGATTCTTACACATTGAGTATAATAGTATGAATTTATTATCCTCTCACTCATTGGACCATATTTTTGGAAATGTATGGTGATTTATATGATTCTTTATTCTCAATGGATCCATCTATAGATTGTTAATCCATTTGATATTTCTCTACCATATAATTTTAAAATAGAGATATCAAGCTTGAAGAATGGAAATAATGTGAATATTCAAATGACACAAAGTCTTCTAGTACATGTCCTCTAGAGACTTCATATACTCCAACTTGAATTGATATATTTGATGTTTGCACTTAAAAAATTTGTGTGGACACATCATTAACGGATGAACAATGTAGTCCAATGACATGCATTGAAATCGCATCTCTACCTATTGTTGCATTTGATTATGCTTGTGTTTCTATTTGTGATTTAGTGCACCAGGATATATATTGTGTTTCAAATATGGCTACTTGGGATGAGTACTTGATATGCATTGTGTGTTTCTTTAAAGAGTTCCAAATTTAAAATTTAAGAAACACCATCGATTGAATACATCTTCTCTTTGATGGAGATGATTCTTCCTTAGTTTTTCTGAGGGAACATTTAGACCCTCTTGTTCGTTCCCACATGATCACTCATCAAATTTTGACATGAGTGTGGGTATCTTTAAGTAACATTTGGAGGACACTTTTTTTCTTCAAAGGAGACATTTGAGTCTTTGGATCATACTCTGCATACATCTCTACTAGATTCTAGCATGTCAACTTCATTATTATGGCCTAGAAAAACTTACTTGGTAGTGGCGGCTTTCAACATTGACATGGAGACAAATGAGAAGTTTATAAAGACTTCATATATCTTGAGCTTTCTTCTTTCATATTCCATTTAGGAATGAGAAGAAATCAGGAATACACCATGGACCATCTTCTACATTCAATTTTGAGTATCTAGCATTGGTATAGATTATACACTAAGAGATATATCCATGGTCTCTCTTCTTCTCTTTTAGGGGGGAACCTTTTCCTCATGCTTTGGTCCTTTTTATTCTTTATTGAGATTGTTTTTATTGTCTTTTATCTCTTTTGAGGAGGAGTTTTGTTCCACTAGGTTTTCTTAATTTTTCATTTGTAAGAGATTGCATTTTACATGGGTACCTAATATGACCTAGTAGCTAAGATCCATTCTTGCATTTTTGCACCATGTATAGTTGCTTACTTCTCTCTAAGTTGCACTTAATCGGGGTGTTGGTGTGAACAAGGTGTGTCATTTAACTAGTTCAACTAGTAGGTCCTATTCACATGTTAAGTTTACTTAGGGGCCTAGGAATCTTTCTAGAAGTCTTAGTTGTTATGAGATATTATCTTATCATATGTCATTTATTTCTTGTTTCTTGGGTCATTTAATGTTTATTATCTAATGCCATAAGATTAAGATATTTGTCATGACCAAGTGTCTAATCCTATCTCTAATCTTTCCTATATAAGCAAGGTCTTATATGTACATTTTGCATTGCATAGATTGCACATCATTGACCACATTTGATCTAATGTATTATGCATCTATTATTGAAAATTTATACTATTGATTTTTTCTATTGTGAAAGGATACTTTGTATTTGTGGGTGATTTTAGAAGTTTGTGTGCTTGAGTGATTCTAAATAATTTTCAACAATCCAACTTACCATATTAGGGGGTATCGTGCATTATTCTTTCCCTATTACATTTTATGTTCACATGAACTACCCATGTTCCAAGACACACAAAAGCGATAGTATAACCTTTTTCATCCTACCAACATGTTATACAATGTAAAAAGATTTCTACTACCATTAAGATCTTATTGAATCATCTAACTGATGTGTGATCATAGTCTTAGATGTTGCATTGTGGACATATGTTAACCTAGTGACACACATATTTACACAATTATTTTGGCCACAAAAGACACATCATCATCTTTCTTTTATTCATGTTGGGGGTGACCTTATACCTTGAGGTTACCACTCTTGTCTTTCATGATGCTTTACTAGTTGTTATGTAATGTATTTATACATCTATTATTTTACATGTTTGTAACATGCTTAGCATATATTCGGATTTATTGACAGGGACCACGATCTGCTGCGGAAAAACAGAAAACAGGGGCCAAACCAAATACAATATATTGACATTCAAGACACCCTACCCAATAACTAAATAGGAAATGACAGGTAAAAAGTATTGCGAATTTGTGGGTTAAACCTGTGAGTGAAAGCATTTGAAGAGTTCCATTCAAAGCCTTTTGCGTGTTGGACCAGAAGTGCCACGAAAGCCAATTACAAGCGAGCGATTTCCCTATAAATAAACGTTGATTCTGAGCATAAGTACTCACAGTTGTTAACAATGGCCACAGCGACGGTTGTCTGGATTGCTCTCGTAGCAACACTCTCTGTTTTTCTCCAAGGTAACTTCTAACATTTAGCATTGCCCAGTGCTATTTACATAGAAAGATTACTGCTACATATTCACACTATATTGAAATGCTTTGAGTGCAGGAGTTAATGTGAAGGCAGCAACGTTCGAGATCACAAACAAGTGCGCGTACACGGTGTGGGCAGCGGCAATTCCAGGTGGAGGAAGAAAACTGACAAAAGGGCAATCGTGGACCATCAATGTTGCCGCCGGAACAACCCTAGGCAGAATCTGGGGACGCACGGGCTGTTCCTTTGACGCCAGCGGTCGGGGCACCTGCCAAACTGGTGGCTGCAACGGCCTGCTCAACTGCAAGGGCTATGGCAACGTACCTGCAACATTGGCCGAATATGCCCTCAACCAATACCAGAATCTTGACTTTTACGATATCTCTCTAGTCGATGGCTTCAATCTGCCTCTTTCCATGACACCCACTTCGACAAACGCGAAGTGCAAGGGGAGAATTGCATGCCTGAGTGACATTAATTCCAAGTGTCCCAGCGAGCTCAAGGTGACGGGTGGATGCAAAAGCGCCTGCGCCAAATTTAATACGCCCAAATACTGCTGTACAGGAGCGTATCTCAACAACTGCAGCCCCACCAACTACTCCAAGTTCTTTAAGCGACAATGCCCCCAGGCCTACAGTTATGCCAAAGATGATGCCACCAGCACCTTTACTTGTCCTACCGGAACCAATTACAAAGTCGTCTTCTGCGGCTAACTTTCACTCCATCTGCTAGTCTCTAAGGGTATCTAACTATAAATAATAAATAATGAGAAATAAGTATCTATGTGCTCCGCATCATGCGTTTGAGCTCTATATTACAAAATAAAATATGTTGTCACTACTTGTTAAAGATGTTTATATTACAAAGGTTTTGTGTGTATTTTGAAGGTGGAAATGAACTTCAAACCCAATTACTCTGATCTCAGTTGTCTAAGCCAAGTGAAAATAGTCGTCTCATTCATATTAAGAAAAGTCGTGAAATTCCTATAAAGTCACGTGCTTCTGTTTGTTGGCTTCGTTACATGAAAATTAAAATCGGGCACGTAGACATAAGTCGACCGGGAAGCGGCTATTCTACATACAAAATAACGTGTGTACCACATCATAACCGACAAAAATTGCGTGTATGATCATTTCTCTTTTATAAAATGGAATTGGAGATGGGACGTAAAATAGCTGTTATGCTTTTTAACACTTTTTAATGTTCTTGTCATTTTTCTGTCACAATGAAGAGTTCCTCTTTCTCACTATTGTCGTGATGGGACCTCGATTTTCGAAAACTTTGAAATAGACGTTGGTATGATTTGTTTTAATTCAAACTTAAAATCAAGTTGCAAAAAATTCCAATCACCTTTATTAGTAATGAGTTGTGGACAAGCGAAAGTCAAAAATGGATTGCAGTAAAAAAATGATTTTTTAATAGGATTGGGGGATAGAGTTCTCAACCCTCACATATTAGAGAAATAGTACATCATATAGTTTAATAAAACAAAACAAAATTGGTCATTAGACCAAACAAAATTACATAGAAGCAAAAAATAGCAACATGAAAAAAAGAATACAATGGGAGATTTAATAAAGAGAACTCTAATCCTTGGTTAAAGCACCCAAAGTCTCATCTCATTCTATAGCTCCCACAAACAACTTCTTCATCTTCTTCTTTTTTATACCTTTTTATTCCTCTAATTCAACTTTGATTAGATAGTGACAACCTAAAAAACAACCTTCCTCATAATCTCATCCATGACTTTAACAAGTTGGTTCATGGATGTCTTTTTTCTTATCAATCTATGCTAGTAAAATTTAAGTGTCATACATGTTATTCAACTTGTTCTCACAACTACAACAATCTACAAGATTTTCTTGAATTATCTTTAAATTCTCCACTCTAACCTACAAATCTTGAATCTATGCATAGTAAGTCTACATGGGGCCATCTTTTGAATTAGCATTACTATCTTTTTCATTTAGCTCCTTATCCTCATTAGAGACAATATTAAAATCTTTAGAGTAGTCTCTTTGTCATACTCACCCTTAATAAGGAAACCTCCAAAAATAACATCAAGATAATTCATATTTGGGGTAAAAACGGATTGGGAATCATCCACAACATGATGCAAGCATTGAGAATTATTATCACCAAATTTTTAATCATTACCAAAGTTGAAATTAGTATCCTCCTCATTATTTTTCAGATTTAACTTATGTTTAGTAGGATTTTTCCTCTCACAAAGACACTAGAAAGTCTCACCAACCTTCTTTCCCTAGATGGAGTAGCCTTCTCGTCCTTGTTTATCTCTTCATCTGAGATATCAATGGTAGTGTCAAACATTTTGGCAACACCCTTGGTAGAACCTTGATAGAACCTTTATTTTTGTAGGTTTTATTTTCAAGCCCAGACTCAAGAATTTTGTTTGTTTTATCTTTTTATATCTACTAGATGAGAATTATTCCTTTTAGAAGTAGGAGTAGATGGGGAGAACATAGGGTTTATACCATTAGAGACAATCAAGGTGGAAGGATTCAAAGGCCCCTCCAAAAATGAATTTTTATTCCTTTACCTAAAATATTAAGATTTTATTTTTTTGGTAAACCATGTAGAGGTAGTGATAGTTCAGTTAGACACAAGGGAAAAAATAAGGTCATATTGAAAATAAGGGTAATTCATCTCTTTTATGAAGATTTCTAAGGAGGACAAAGAAAAAGAAAAACTAACAACATAACCATCACCTTCACTTGTCCTAGTGGAACCCTAAATTTCACTCAATTTCCTTATCTCTATAGATATCTAACCATAAACAATAAATAATGAGAAAAAAAACATTGTGCTCTACATCATGTGTTTGAGCTCTATTTTACAAAATAAAATATGCTCATTAGTTGTTAAAAGATATTTATTTCAGTGAGTATATTGCAAAGGTTTCTTATGTATTTTGAAGGTGCAAATGAACTTAAAACTCTATTACTCTGATCTGAGTCGTCTAAGTCAAGTGAAAATAGTCATCTCATTTATATTAAAAAAGTTGTGAAATTCTTATAAACTCATGTGCTTCTGTTTGTCAGCAGCATTACATGAAGATTAAAATCAGCCGCGTAGACATAATTCAACCAAGAAGCGTGTATGATCATCTCTCTTTTATAGGATGAAATTGGGGATGGGACATGCAATAGCTATTATGCTTTTTAACACTTTTTAATGTTCTTCTTTTCCTTTTTCTATCACAATGAAGAGTTCCTCTTTCTCACTATTGTCATAATGGGACCTAGATTTTCTAAAACTTTGAAATAGATGTTGGTATGATTTGTTTTAATTGAAAACTAAAATCAACCTACAAAAAATTCCATCACCTTTATGAGTAATGAGTTGTGGACAAGCAAAATTAAAAAATGGATTGCAGTAGAAAATGATTTTCCAACATGGTTTCTAAGAATTTTTTAAATTTATTTCTTTTATAGTTGATTCATATGTTAGCATATACATATATTTTAACATATATAAAATATAGTTTTCACCCATTATGGAAGTTTCTAATTTCTCTCACCTAGTTAAGAATTTGAATGAGTTGTGTCTAGTTTCGTCCCACCCTGCCATGTCATCCTTGCCTTCTTCGCCTCACTGCGAGTTGTTCATTGACCTTTATGCAAATGTTTCTCTAATTCTAGTGGTTGGATATTTGGCAGGTGTGACTGAGGTTTCCATGAAACCCCTTGCAGGGTGTGGTGTGGGTTCTTCTATAGTCAAGAATGGCTCTATCTAGCTCTCATTTGTGGATGCAATGTGAAATAATCCTCCTACGATGATTACAAATTTGGTTTCCCTTGCTATGAAGGGTTTTAAACCTCCTACAATGGTTGTAGCTATAGTTGATGGTGTGAAGACTAATCAGCCCTCTCTTGTTGCTTCAAAGGGCCCTTTTCCTTTTGTTGATGTTGTGAAGTCTAATCAACCTAAGGAGGGCTTTGTGCATCCTATGTGGTGTGTAGATGTTGCTCTAATAATCTCTCTTGGTAAGGAAGTTGCTGAAAATATTGATTTTTATTTCAGGACATATCTTATTTGCAATTTTTTTCACTTGTGGCCTTCCCTCTCTAATTTGCACCTTTGGATCACCAATCATTGGTCTCCTCTAGTTGATGGTTCAATGGAGATTTACCCTTCTGCAAGGGGTTTTTCTGTTGTGGGTTTCAATTCTCCTAAGGATAGATAGGCTACTTTAGACTATGGTTTATGGGATTGGGATTCTCATCCTCTCTCCATGAGACCTTGGGTTCATTATTTTAACTCTTTGAAGGAACCCTTAGATGTGGTTCCTATTTGGGTAAGATTTCTCTATCTTCCCTTATAGTTTTGGTGTCCCTCTGCCTATGAGAGCATCGGTAATGCTCTTGGTAAATTCTTGAAAGTGGATAAGGCTTCCAAGAATTTTACTCATACCTCCTTTGTTAGGATTTTGGTGGAGGTTGATCTATCAAAGGTTTTACTTGGAGAGGTTGTGTTGTTGGTTAATGGTTGGTCTTGGTCTCAGATCATGGATTACAAGGTTCTTCCTTTTCATTGCAGAAGCTATTTTGTTGTTGGTCACTTAGCCTGTGACTGTTCTCGAGGCTCTCTCCCTATTTCTTCTTCTACCTGGTGGAAGAACTCACTCTGTAAACACTTAATAGTGTGCCCTGCTATTGACTCTATTTATTTTGATGATGATTCAAGGCCTCCTATCCAACGAAAAATTTGAGTGCTAAGGTGGTTGTTGCTCCTTCGATGGTTTCTGTAGTATCTCTAGCTACTTATGTTGATGTTATTTCCCTAGTGGTTTTTGCTGCTTTGATTCAAAACAAGGATGTCCCATTTGCTATGTGTGTTGACTCCTCTAAGGCCCTTGCCTTTGTGATTCTTGTTGCTGATATTGTTGTTCCTCTAGTGGCTTCTATTGTTCTGGTTCAACACTTAGTTGTTCCCTCTAAGGTGTGTGATGTCTCTTTTGAGGCTCCTCCTATTCTTGTTCCTAATCTAGTTTCTAATATTCCCTGGATAGTTGTGCAAAGGAAATAGAAATGCACTCCTAAAAATGTCTCTAATGACTTACCTTTGAAGGATAAGTTGTTGGTTTCAAGCTCTGGTGCTTAAACTATTTTTCTATGATTGGCTACCTTTTTTGATTAGTCCTGGTGGCTCTATTCTTGCTGCTAGTTTTTTTGTTGATGATGTTCTTATCCTGCTTATCCTGACTGGTAGCTATTTTGACCAATTTGTTTTCTTCGGCTATCTTTCCCAGTTGTTAGATCTGTATCATAATTTTCTTTGTTGTAAAAGGGATCAGAGCCCTTTCAAAATCCCTACTTACTTTATCAAAAACATATATAAAATATGTCGAGAAATATTCTTTCTGAGGTGTCTATTTGTTTAATCAATTTCTCACATGAAAGTACAATAGATACCTTGAGAAGGATATATCTTAGTGTGTTTTATATATATTAAATAATTATATATATAAGCTAGTAGCATTCATGACACAACATGAAGAATTTAAAATTAATTAGGGTTAGTGTTAGGATCTTATGATAAGGTTTAGGGCTAGAGATAGAATTAGGATCAGATGTAGGGTTAGGGTTAGGGTTAGGAATAGGGATAGGGTAAGTGCACAAAGATGAGGGACCAAAAAGGGGTCTTAAGTGACCAATGTTTTTTCTAAAATCAAGAAATTCTAACCTTGGATGAGAAATTAAAGATAGTTACACTCAAAATTTTAAGATGCAACAAAAACAAGGTTCATAGTGCTCCAAATCTATTTTCTAAACTATTAAATTTGTTTGAAAATGGTAGAGATTAAGGGGTTCAAAAAAGGTAGCCACAAAAACTGGTGTTGATTTCGTCAAAAATATAGAACATAACGTCTATTGTGGCTCCCTCAAAAGGTTAACTTTTTGAGTATTTTTAAAATTATTTCAATGAGAAGCTAGCTAATAGCATATAGTTTATGTCTGAAGAATTTTCTAATAATTTTCTAATGAATATGATTTTTTACTAATTTTCAAAGTGGACACATCATAAAAAGTAGAAATTTGGTCGTGCTACTCCTACAATTTTTGAAAACTAATTGTTAGAGTAAATGCGTATTTACTTACTTAAGCTTTAACTTAGGCACATAGTTTGCATTTAATAGGTAATTAGTTTTTTATTCCTGTATTGGGTGGTTTCACACCCGTTTGGAATTTTTTCATGGCTTTATAAGCCTATAACATTATGTAATTTATCATCTCATATTTTTCACTCTTTGTTTGGTGAAATGGCCTCGTGTCTCTCTTGCTATTTTGTGAAGGTTTTTTGTAGTTGATGATCTTGGGTTTTTCTCTCTATCATGGTATCAGAGCCTCCCAGTTTGCAATACCTTCTGCCATTGAGATTTTTCATTGGAGTGTTGGGATCAATTATTTTAACATTTGAAAATTTTAAATTTTCAAATTTTCCTCATTTTCATTCGATTTTTTCCCTGTTTATTGATTGATTGATCTAGCGTTTCAGATTGTGGAGGGCGTAATTTTCTAAAGGTTGCATATTTCCTTGCTTGGTTGGAGGCCAATACATCCTTTATTTTAGGTTGTGAATCTTTTTCCTGAAGATGTCTATCTTCAGTAGAAACACTTATGGAAGAGGGCGTTCATTCTAGAGGCTATGTTTTCCTTCTTAATTTCTCGGAAGTGTGTGATTTATTTGATGAAGAGGCACACATCTTTTGAAGCCAAAATTTATGGTTAAGAGGGCACATTTTTCTGCTCTAAGGAGGTGTGTTTCCTTCTGCAAGCCCGCCTAAGGATTGGAGCTCTTCCTGTAGCCCTTGATCGCCTTCCACTGGGTGCCTTTCCTATTTGTAGGCTACCCATGAACCCTACCAGGCTCGAGCCGAGGTTGGAAGAGGCATCGATTTTCTTGTGGGTGCATGTATGATTTTCTCCTATTGGATGAATATCCTTGGGTTTCCATGATTTACTAGGCATGAGTTTTACTCTTTATCAGAGCTTTTTTTTCCTGGGCGTGCCAAATTTACATTGTTTTTTTTTACTCTTGCTAGGACTTTAATCCCACATTCACTAGGTGGAGTCATTTTTTGGCTATTTAAATAGCCGAGCGCCAGTTATGACGGTGTGAGCAAAGGCTCACGGTGGTTTGTTAAAGGCTCTCGCGTGTAGAAGTGGTGGTTGCTTGGGATGTTTCATGGTGGAGTTTGTGCTTAACATTCACATTGAAATCTAGCTATGGGCCCCACTATTATTCTGCTAAAAACCAGGTTTGATTAAATTTTGGAAGAATTTTTTATACTTGTGAAGACATTATCTCTGTAATTTTTTGAAGAATTAATGGGTTTTCTTTTGGAGAAAGGGAATTATTGGCAATGGAGTCATGTTGAACATTATCACCCATCTTCATAAGGATAAACTATTTGGTGGAGAGAATCTATTGCCATATTTGTATGATGATGTTCATGTTCCAAATACACGTAGTAACTATACCATTTGGAAAGCATTTAAGGCTAGAGTCTTTGAAGTCATTTTTGAGCATATAAACATGATTAAGATATTTTGGACTCACTTTGTCATTTTGAGAGTCCTTGTGCTCTTTGGACTTACCTTTGAGAATCATATGGAGATTCTGATACTCCATCTCTCAATGACTCTCCTTCTAATACTAGTGTGTCTTGTTATTCTTCAAAGAAAATAAACCATGCTTGTGATCCTTTAGAGATAGTTCAAACTTTAGATGAAGTTGCAGTTACTTTAGAGGTTATTGATTCTTTTTCAGAGATAGTTGATCCACCTTCATCATGTATTTCCATCATTCCTGATCAACATGATTATGATTGTCTTCCTAATTGGGATTCCTATTTGTTGGACATTGGTTCCTTGTTCGTGGAATCTCACATTTCTGATTTGGAGGACACATTTGAGGGAATATCCCTCCTATTTGATGATAGTTGTGGTACAACTGTTGTCACCCCATCTCAATCTCTAGAGATTTTTCAGCATAAGTTTTGAGTGGTACCTTGTTTATCACCTTCTGTTGTGATTGGGCATGTTCCTGATTGGTCATGGCACCATCTTCGAAGGTGTTGGTGACACATAAGAAAATTTTAGAGACACCATCATACATATTCATGCTTCTTTGGGAAGCATACCTACATTTTTATTTGGTTTTGTTTCTTTTGAAAGGGAGACAAGTTGTTTGTCGACATTGGATCATGTTTTGTCTTCAGAAACTTACCATTTTTGTAGGTGATTACACATTTTGGGGGGGGGCATTGATTATACATATATATGATTTATGTAGTACTTGGGGGGTGTGATTGAGTCCTCCATCCATGTATAAATTTTGTTTCCTTTTCTCTCTTTTGGGGAGGGTTTTTTTCCCACAGGGTTTTTCTCATTTTCTCCACTTGTGAGAGATTTCTTTTTTGCATTGTAAATGGCTACCTAACATGGTTGTGTAGTTGGGACCCATATTGCATCTTCATTCATTCTCCCTAAGTTGCACTTAAGGGGGGGTGTTAGAGTAAATGCATATTTACTTACTTAAGTTTTAATTTAGGCACATAGTTTGCATTTAATATCCCATATTCCCGTATTGGGTGGTTGCACACCTGTTTGGCATTTTTCATGGCTTTATAAGCCTGTAACATTATGTAATTTATCAGATGTCTCATATTTTTCACTCCTTGTTTGGTGAAATGGCTTCATGTCTCTCTCACTATTTTGTGAAGGTTGTTTGTAGTTGATGATCTTGGGTTATTTGCTCTATCACTAATTGAATTTTTTTTCTTTTCAAATATGTGTAGAATGGAATCTTGTTTATAAAAATGTAATTTATTTGAAATTTTAATGAATGGTTAAAAAATGGAGTAAAAGATACCAAACATTAGTTTTTGACAAAACATGGATACACAAACAAAAGAAATTAAAGATGAAAGCATTAACATAGTTAGAATGTGAAAAAAAGTACACTCGTTAAATAACTAAGAGAGAGAATAGCATTACCTTGGTGTTTTTTTACTCAACCTTGAAACATGCACAAACTTGATGGTTAGCACAAACAAGATTATGTGAATTTTTTTAGAATATGCAAAAACATGTTTTTGGGCATTGGAAAGGCAGTCCAAGCCTTCGTGTTTGAAATCCAAAGAAAATATAAGCCAAATGCTTGGGAATTACCAAAGCAAGATAAATCACAAGCGTGTTATAATGTGCTAGCGTTATGTCACAATTTTGACATAATGTGAGTGCTTTATCATTAGCTTGTGTTATGCCTCATTTTATGTTTTTGTGTGTGTTTGTATAAATGTATTTTATGTATGTATGTTTGTATTTCACATAACATGAGCATGTTATGATGTGCTCGCATTATGGATCTCTTTATGTTTTAATGTATGTTTGTCTAAATGTATGTTTTATGTATGTATCTTTGTATATATATGCTTTTATGTATGCTTGTATGTATGTATGTATGTATGTATGTATGTATGTATGTATGTATGTATATAATTATGTATGTATGTATGAATATATGCTTTTATGTATGCATGTGTGTATGTATGTTTGTATACATGTATTCTTGTATGTATGTATGCACATGTATGTATGTATGTATGCTTGAATGTATATGTATGTATGTATGTATGTATGAATGTATGCTTGTATGTATGTTTGTATGTGTTTATTGTGGCATCCATTTCCTTAGAGTGAGTATTCACCATTACAAGAGGACCCAAAGTGGCTTTCAAAAGTGTGTCAAATTTATACACCAAAATGGTTAACTTGAAGCTCTAGAGTATAGGGTTTAGGGTATTAAGATTAGGCTTTAGGGTTTAGGGTTCAAGGTATAGGGTTGAGGGTTGAGAGATAGTGTTCAGAGTTGAGGGTATAAGGTTAATTGTATAGAGTATAGGTCCATTAGGGTTTAGGATATTTAGTATAGGGTTGAGGGTTGAAGATTTAGGGTTTAGGTTTTAAGCATGGGGTTGAGGGTTGAGGGTTTATGGTTGAGGAATAATGTTTAGGGTTGATGGTATAAAGTTAAGTGTATAGTCTATAGGGATTACAGTTAATGATATTGGGTATAGGGTTTAGGGTATGGGTTGAGGGTATAAGGCATAGGGTTAAGGGTTGAGAGTGTAGGGTTTCAGGCTTAAGTATAGGGTTGAGGGTATAGGGTTGAGGAACAATGTTAAAGGTTTAGGGTATAAGGTTGAGGGTATAGGGTATAGGGTATAGGGATGATGATTAAGGGTTTAGGGTATAGGGTTTAAGGTATAAGATTGAGGGTTGAGGGATTAGGTTTTAAGTATATGTTATAGGGTATAGGGTATAGGGTTGAAGGTTGAGGGTTTACAGTTGAGGGATAATGTTTAGCACATTAGGTGTATAATATTAAGTCTGTAGGTTATAGGGATTAGGGTTTAGGATATTCAATTTAGGGTTTAGGGTATGGGTTGAGGGAATAAGACATAGGTTTAAAGGTTGAGATTGTATGGTTTAGGTTTTAAGTATATGGTTGATGGAAAATGTTCAAGGTTTAGACTATATAAGGTTGACGCTATAGGGTATAGGGATGAGGGTTTAGGGTTTAAGGTATAGGGTTGAGGTTGAGAGATTAGGTCTTAAGTATAGGGTTGAATGTTTATGGTTGAGGGATAATGTTCATCCCATTGAGTGTATAAGATTAAGTGTGTAGAGTATAGGGATTATGGTTTAGGATATTGAGTATAGGGTATAGGGTTAAGGGTTTTAGGGTATAAGGCATAAGGTGAATGGTTTTGAGTGTGTGGTTTAGGGTTTAAGTATAGTGTTAAGGGTATAGGGTATAGGGATGAGGGATGAGGTTTTAGGGTATAGGGTTTACAGTATAGGGTTACAGTTTGATGGATTAGGGCTTAAATATAGGGTTGAGGGTATAGCGTAGAGGGTTGAGGGTTTATAGTTTAGGGATAATGTTTAGAGTTGAGTGTCCACATTTAAGTGCATGGGGTATAAGGATTAGGGTTTAAGATATTGGGTAATATGGTTTAGGGTAAGGAGGGTATACGGTACATAGGGTTAAGGGTTGAGAGTGTATGGCTTAGGTTTTAAGTATAGGTTTGATGGGTCACAATATTAATGGTTTATGGTATAGTGGTGAGGGTATAGTCTATAGGGACGAGGGTTGTTGTTGTAGGGTTTAGAGTTTAAGGTATAAGGTTGAGGGTTGAGGGATTAGGGTTTAAGTATTAGGTTAAGGGTATAGGGTTGAGGGATTGAGGGTATAAGGCATAAGGTGAAGGGTTGAGAATGTATCATTTAGTGTTTAAGTATAGTGTTGAGGGACAATATTCAGGGTTTAGGGAATAAGGCATAGGGATGAGGGTTGAGAGTGTAGGGTTTAGGGTTTAAGGTATAGGGTTGAGGGTTGAGGGATTCAGGCTTAAGTATATAGGGTTGAGAGTATCTAGGGTATAGGTTAGAGGGTTGAGGGTTTACAATTGAGGGATAGTGTTCAGGGTTGAGTGTCTAAGGTTAAGTGTATAGGGTATAGGGATTAGGGTTTAAGATATTGGCTATAGGGTTTAGGGTATGGATTGATGGTATAAGGCATAGGGTGAAAGGTTGAGAGTGTATGGTTTATGGTTTAAGTATAGAGTTGAGGGATAATATCTAGGGTTTATGGTATAAGGGTTAGGGTATAGGGTATAGGGATGAGGGTTGATGTTGTAGGGTTTAGGGTCTAAAGTATAGGGATGAGGGTTGATGGATTGAGGGTATAAGTTATAGGGTGAAGGGTTGAAAGTGTATGGTGTAGGGTTTAAGTATAGGGTTGAGGGACAATGTTCAGGTTTTAGGGTATAACAGTGAGGGTATAAGGTACAGGGATGAGATTTGATGTTGTAGGGTTTAGGGAATATATTCATAGGGTTGAATGTTGAGGGATTATGGATAAAGTATTGGGTTGAGGGTACAAGGATGAGGGTTTAGGGTGTAGGGTTTAGGGTTTAAGTATAGCGTTGAGGGACAATGTTCAACATTTAGGTTATAGTTTTTAGGGTATAAGGCATAGCTATGAGGGTTGAGGGTGTATGGTTTAGGATTTAAGGTATATGGTTGAGGTTTGAGAGATTAGGGATTAAGTATAGTGTTGAGGGTATAGGGTAAAGGCTAAAAGGTTGATGGTTTACAATTGAGGGATAATTTTTAGGGTTGAGTATCTAAGGTTAAGTGTATAGGGTATAGGGATTAGGACTTAAGATATTGGGTATAGGGTTTAGGGTATGGATTGAGGGTATAATTCATAGGCTGAAGGGTTGAGAGTGTATGGTTTATGGTTTAAGTATTGGGTTGAGGGATAATATTTAAGGTTTAGTGCATAAGGGTGAGGGTATGCAGTATAGGGATGAGGGTTGATGTTGCAGGGTTTAGGGTTTAAGGTATACGGTTGATGGTTGAGGGATTATGGCTTAAGTATTGGTTTGAGGGTATAGGGTATAGGTTATATGGTTGAGGGGTTGAGGGTATAAGGAATAGGGTGAAGGGTTGAGAGTGTATATTTTAGGGTTGGGGGTTGAGGGTTTAGGGTTTAAGGTATAGTTTTAAGGGTTGAGGGATTAGGGCTTTAGTATTGGGTTGAGGGTATAGGGTATAGGGTAGAGAGTTGAGGGTTCATAGTTGAGGGATAATTTTTTGGGTTGAGTGTCTAAGGTTAAGTGTATATGGTATTGAAACCTCAAAAATAGTGTTCCACCTTTTGGGAGATGGAACTAAAGGAGAATTAGGGTTCCTCCTATTTCATTTATGTTCCATTAAAGGAAACCAAGATCCCTGAAATAATTGGCTTGATTGAGGGATGGGTTAGGTGATAAGGATGTTTTCCTTGGGTATGCTTAAATACAAAAGGGGGTTCACCACCAAGCAAAGGATTGGAAAGAAGAAGATGAATGCAATGTGCAAATCTAACTATGCAGCTTAGGATATGAAACTGAAAAATTAGAATAATGAACTGCAAATGAACAAAGGGGCACCTTGAAAGTTGAAGATGCTTGAAACAA
Organism: Sequoia sempervirens; assembly: GCA_007258455.2. NCBI lineage: Eukaryota > Viridiplantae > Streptophyta > Pinopsida > Cupressales > Cupressaceae > Sequoia > Sequoia sempervirens. The sequence continues at coordinate 27,552 of VDFB02083005.1, forward strand.
GGTCTGCACTCTTGAAAATCTGACTTTTAATACACACTAAGAATCATATGCTAGTAGGGGTGATTTAGTCCTAGTTTAGGTTTTATGGGCATAAACTAGAACTTCATAGTGACAAGTATGAATCCTCTGAAACTAGAAAAAAAATGCTATACCAGGACTCATACACCACAATGGCAATTTAGTCCTGTTATGCTTTTTTAGAAATTCAAGATTTGAATCTATTCTTCTATCTCCACTCCTTCCTAACTTTTTCTCCGGATCTAAACCTGCTAAAAACATGCAAACAAAATATTGTATTGATTTGCTTATGGGGGGTTTTCCTTGGCCAAACCCCTAGTTTGGTAATTGAACCTTGAAAGAGATAATAGATATTGAATGTAAATGTGTATGAAAGTCCTAATCTTAAGTTCATCTAAGATTAAGAGATCTAAATTACAACGAAACCCTACTCTAATGTGCTAGAATAGGATGCATGAATGAATATATCGATGATGACTTACTTTAGGAGATCTCTAATAACCATAATAAGCCACAATGATGCATGTAACTTCCTTTAGGTAGAAAATAGAATGATAATGGAGGATGGAATCACTTGGGAAACAAGTCATTAGGTTTGGTTCAATGGATAGTTGCATCTCCCCAACCTAGAATCCATCATGATTCTCCATCTAGGCAACCATGATCAATTTTTGACAATGCTAGATCTTGAATTTAAAGTGAACTTGAAGACCTGTAAAAACACTTTAATGCTACTCCACGACTTCAACTTTACTTGCTCCTTGTTCTTGAATGTTTGAAAATCTCTCTTGAATGTTTTTGCTTGAAATTTCTAGGATTTCTTAGCTCTTTAATTACTTTTTCTAGGTGAAATAATGGTTTGAAACAATGTTTATATAGGGACTTCATCTAATTTATTGTTTACTCAATCCCAAATGCTGACATTAGCCAAAATTTTGAATTAGAAACCTTAATTTCTTGCTCAAACCCTAAAAAGGGGCCACACAGGCCTCATACACCCAAGGTGGAATATGGGTCCCACCTACAGGGACTCATATGTCCAAGGTGGCGTATGAGTTCCACCTTAGCTTTTCGAGGTGAGAAAATTTTGGGGTGTTAGAAAATTAAATTCCTTTGTTGATTTTGACAAGATTTCAACTAAAATAAGCCTTGGGATCTGAAATAAAGGGTGTTAGGGGCTTATTAATGACAATTTAAAGTTTCATGAATGCAAGAGTACTAAAATAGGTCCTAAGTGTGAAATTGTACCATCTCCAAGAAGGGAGTACAATTTTCTACACTACATGTATATGAATTAGGGTTTAAGATATTGGGTAAGGGTTTAGGGTATGGATTGAGGGTATAAGGCCCATAGGGTGAAGGGTTGAGAGTGTATGGTTTAGGGTTTAAGTATAGGGTCGAGGAACAATATTCACGTCTTAGGGTATAAGGGTAAGAGTATATAGGATATATGGATGACGGTTGATCTTGTAGGGTTTAGGGTTTAAGGTATATGGTTGAGGGTTGAGGGATTAAGGCTTAAGTAATGGGTTGAGGGAATAACGTATAGGGTTGAGGGATTAAGGGTATAAGGAATAGGGTGAAGGGTTGAGAATGTATGGTTTAGGGTTTAAGTATAGTGTTGAGGGACAATGTTCAAGGTATAGGGTATAAGGTTGAGGGTATAAGTCATATGAATGAGGGTTGAGGGTGTAGAGTTTAGGGTTTAAGGTATAAGGTCGATGGTTGAAGGATTAGGGCTTAAGTATAGGGTAGAGGGTTAAGAATTTATAATTTAGCAATAATGTTCATGGTTGAGTGTCTAAGGTTAAGTTTATAGGGTATAAGGATTAGGGTTTAAGATATTGTGTGTAGGGTTTAGGGTATAGAGTAAGGGTATAAGGCACATGGTGAAGGTTTGAGAGTGTATGGTTTAGGGTTTAAATATAGGGTTGAGGGATAATATTTAGAGTTTAGGGTATAAGGATGAGTGTATAGAGTATAGGGATAAGGGTTGATGTGGTAGGGTTAAGAATTTAAGGTATAGGGTTGAGGGTTGATGGATTAGGGGTTAAGTATTGGGTTGAGGGTATATGACCTATAGGGTTTAGAGATAGAGGGTATAAGGCATAGGGTGAATGGTTGAGAGTGCATGGTTTAGAGTTTAGAGTATATGGGTGAGTGTATAGGGTATAGGGAAAAGGATTGATTTTGTAGGGTTTATGGAATGAATTCATAAGGTTGAGGGTTGAGAGTATAGGGTGGGTATGTGCAAGATCATGATGGGCCAAAAAGTGGCAATAAGATGGGTATTTGTAGGGCATGTGGCTGATGAATTTTTTTTACCCAAAATTGATGAAATGAAAAGGGTTTTTAAAGGAGATTCTCAGATTTCCACCAATATAAATTATGCTTTACTTTGAATTTAATAAATAATTATTATTCATTTTCTATTTGAATTACGACTAAAGTCCTAATTGATAGGCTAATTGAAAAACATCTATAGCTTTTAAATAGTATCACATTTTTGGAATCCAAAACATGCATCACATTCTATGCTTCACATACTATAGGATTAAAAAAAGAAAAATTGAATTTCGTGAAGTTTTGACTAAGTTAAGGTGGTTAGACATACGAGTTTTTATATTTTTTTAAAGTCGTAATAAAAAAAATCATAATTAATTATTTACTTGGAAAAAAATTACAAAAAAATATGCATCACATCTGGACATGATTCTTCTACTTATGTCTAAAATTTTATAAAAAAATATTATCATTTTATTGTGGTTAGGGTGGTCAGACAGACACCTACTTCTTATTTTTTCCCTAAAATTTAAGTACTACTACATTGAAATTTCAAATTTTCACCAAATAGATTTAAAAAAAAAAAACCTAGTAGTTTAGAAACTAAATTCAATTTGCTATAGATTCTATTCTTACATATTTTTGAAATAATATAGATAACTTATTCAAATTTTTACGTCAAGTTTCCTAACTCTGATTTTTCTGAATTTTTTGCCACTTAAGGGCCTGTTTTTTCCATGATGATCCTGCACATACCCAGGTATAGGGATGAGGGTTGAGGGTATAGGGTTTAGGGAACTTATGTATAGTGTTGAGGGACAATGTTCAGGGTTTAGGAAATAGTTTTGAGTGTATAAGGAATATGGATGGGGGTTAGGGTTTGAGGTATAGGGTTGAGGGTCAAGGGATTAGGGCTTAAGTAAGGGTTGAGGGTTGAGGGTTGAGGGTTGAGGGTTGAGGGTTGAGGGTTTAGAGTTGAGGATAATGTTTAGGGTTGAGTGTCTAAGGTTAAGTGTATAGGGTATAGGGATTAGGGTTTAAGATATTGGCTATATGGTTTAGGGTATGGATTGAGGGTATAAGGCATAAAGTGATGGGTTGACAGTGTATGGTTTAGGGTTTATCTATAGGGTTGAGGGATAATATTTAGGGTTTAGGGTATAAGGGTGAGGGTATAGGGTATAGGGATGATGATTGATGTTGTATTGTTTAGGGTTTAAGGTATATAGTGTTGAGGGATTAGGGCTTAAGTATTGGGTTGAGGGTATAGGGTTGAGGGATTGAGGGTATACGACATAGGGAAAATGATTGATAGTGTATGGTTTAGGGTTTGAGTGTAGTGTTTAGGGACAATATTTAGGGTTTAGGGTATAAGGCATAGGGATGAGGGTTGTGGATGTAGGGTTTAGGGTTTAAGGTATAGTGTTGAGGATTGAGGGATTAGAGCTTTAGTATAGGGTTGAGGGTATGGGGTATAGGGATGAGGGTTGATGCTGTAGATTTTAGGGAATACATTCATAGGGTTAAGGATTGAGGGTATAGGGTATAGTAATGAGGGCAGAGGGTTTAGGGTTTAGGGTTTAAGTATAGTGTTGAGGTACAATGTTCAAGGTTTAGGGTATAGTTTTAGGGGTATAAGGCATAGGGATGAGGGTTGAAGGTGTAGAGTTGAGGGTTTAAGGTATAGGGTTGATGGTTGATGGATTAGGGATTAATTATAGGATTGAGCGTATAGGGTGTAGAGTAGAGGGTTAAGGGTTTATAGTTGAAGGATAATATTCAAGGTTGAGTGTCTAAGGTTAATTGTATAAGGTATAGCCCGATTCAGGTTTAAGATATTGGGTATAGGTTTTAGGGTATGGATTGAGGGTATAAGGCATAGTGTGAAGGGTTGAGAGTGTATGGTTTAGGGTTTAAGTATAGGGTTGAGGGACAATATTCATGGTTTATGGTATAAGGGTGAGGGTATAGGGTATAAGGATGCGGGTTGATGTTGTAGGGTTTACGGTTTAAGGTATAGGGTTGCGGGATTGGGGGATTGGGAGTATAAGGTATAGGGCGAAGGGTTGAGAGTCTAGGGGTTTAGGGTTTAAGTATATTTTTGATGGACAATGTTTAGGGTTTAGGGTATAAGGCATAGGGATGAGGGTTAAGGGTGTAGGGTTTATAGTTTATGTTATAGGGTTGAGGGTTGAGGGATTAGGGTTTTAGTATAGGATTGAGGGTATAGGGATGAGGGTTGATGTTGCAGGGCTTAAGGAATGCATTCATAGGGTTGGGGATTGAGGGATTATGGATTAAGTATTGGGTTGAGGGTATAGGTTATAGGGATGAGGGTTGAGGGTGTAGGGTTTAGGGTTTAAGGTATAGGGTTGAGGGTTGAGGGTTTAGGGTATAGGGTATTGGTTTAGGGATGATCGTTGAGTTTGTAGGATTCAGGGTTTAAGGTATAGGGTTGAGTGTTTATAGTTGAGGGATAATGTTCAAGCTTGAGTGTCTAAGGATTAGGGTTAAGGGTTGAGAGTGTAGGGTTTAGGGTTTAAGGTATAGGGTTGAGGGTTAAGGGATTATGGATTAAGTATTGGGAACTAATAGTATAGGGTATAGGGATGAGGGTTGAGGGTGTAGGTTTTAGGGTTTAAGGTATAGTGTTGATGGTTGAGGGGTTATGGATTAAAGATATTTTATAGCCTTATGATAAATTATAATTTTAAAGTTTTGAAATAAGTAAAATAATTATAAAATAAGTTTTAATAAAATGAAATAACTCTTGAATAAAAATAAATAACTCTTAAACAAAAGAATTAAAAATAAAACAGAATAATTCTTAATATAACTTTAAATTAAAAAATAAAAGTAAACAATGTAAATAAAGTTAAATAATTAAACATTTCTAAATTAAAATAAAGTATCTCTAAGTAATAAATTGATTATAGTCAATAAAATGATTTTTCTAGTTAAATGAGATAAATTTGAAAGTAAAAATATAGATAGTAATTTAGTTAATATATTAATATTAATATCTATATAAATTTGAAGCCAATGGTTTAACAATTTTGATGCATGGCCAATAGGGTTCATGGATTAGTTTATTAGCTCATGGGTCTAGATCCATGTAAGATCTTAATAATGCCATTAAATAAGAGGGTCAAAACCTACCATAAGCTTGGTCTTTCTTAGAGTTAACTATTGCCATTTCATGCCCCCTTCTATCAATTATAATCAATGTAATAAATCTTAAACGAGCTACCCATGCTTGTGATATGCCTCTTGTCCCTGACCCTTGTCTATCCAACATTTTGAATGCACATTTGACCGTATTTATTAATTAATTGAAATTCAAAATACTGAAATTCAAAATACTGTTATATTCTGAATTTCAATTAATTAATAAATACAGTCAAATGTTGTTAAATGTACATCCCGAGTGCTACATAGACGTTGCCTTGTCCTTGTGCCATTCTTCCCCTTTCATTTTCGAATTGCGTGTTTGTGTCAAAAAGCTAAAATTGGCTAAGTGTGGAGGTTAGTGGTGCAACCTAGAAAGTTTCAAGAGGTGAGGAAACTCAATGAAGCAGTCGGCGAGCCTCAAGGATCTTCCACGCATCACCCCAACACATGTTTTTAAGGGACGGGCCTCCCACTTTCCTTGTGTTGCGCCATAGGCCAAAGAAAGTGACTCATTGGTAGTAGGTCCCCTCCACTTAGTATTTGATAAAGAGGGAAGATTCAAGATACTACCGAGATTTCTTGGAGTCTCCACGTGTCATCATGACATGCTGTAGTCGGTAAGGAAACCGACACATTCTAAATGCCGAGCCATTGGTCATCGATAGCGACTCAATATTTGGTGGGCCCACTTAAAAGGTTGAAGGTGAAGACATGCATAAGTTCTTTACGGGATAGGTGTCTCCCCAGTACACCTTTGCAAGGATCATAATGCCAAAGGAAAAACTACGACACCATTGATTTTACGGTAATGACCCATTAATCTTGATGTGCGCCTACTTTCGCTTAGCCTTTGATGACAAAGGAGACAACAATTTGTGACGAGATTGAAAGAGCCTCGACAGAATGCAATGGGAAAAGAAAATCAACACTTTAACGAGTCACACCATTGGTTGAGACCCATGAGTCAACGATCCGTTGGGGTTCATTGCAGGATAAGGGAAATGCATAGAGGACTGACCTGAGGACACGTGTCATGTATGCACAACCTTTCCAAGGAGGAGATCTAACATCTCAATAGATTGCACCATTGGTTGAGTTGGATGACTCTGCAAGGTCACTCGTGACGATCGAAAGATGCCAAATAATTCCGAAAGCCTCCACCTATTATCATGGTGCAACAAGATCAGATGGGAATCCAACACCTTCATAATACTTATATATAAATGTAAATAGTCATATGTAGAGTATTTATATGTGGTATTGGTTGAATGATAGGTAAATATAAATAGTCATATCAATAAAGCATTGTATGGAATGGATTTGATATCAAAATAGTCAAGTCATTCATGTTTGGGAAATAAAAGTATTTATAAATTTTTACGAGTCATTTAATAATATTTATAGATGATTTTACTAATCTTTTATAATTCTTTTTTATTGTATAATTAAATATTGTATTATATGAATCTTCTAAACTAACATTTAGTAAAATGATTGTTGTTTCCATTTTTTTTGGTATTTGTAAGAACATGATTTAATTCTTTTGTAATTTTATTAGTTCTATCTTTGTCTATGTTCTCTTGAACCATTTTTTTATTATATAAAAGGGATAATAATGGTCCCTATCCTTAGAAAAGACAAACAATAGAAGAAAATGGGTGTTTGGAAGGAGGTCACACAAAACAACTCAAAAATAGATAGAAAATATCTAGTAGACTAACAACAAACTAACAACATAGAGAAATACCAACTATAGGCATCATGAATAGTAGGTAATGGAAAGGAGAGCATCCCAATTCATAGAGATTGAATGTCGCTTCCCATTTTTATGAAAGTTAATGCAACTTGACATTAAGAGATTCAATGTCACTATTAGATGCACTAGATGCACTAGCAATTGTAGCTATCTTCCTCTTATCTTTGGCCCTATTCAACTTTTCCTCAAAGATTTTCAAACTTGAGGTAGTGCATTTCAAGCATTCATTACTTAGATTTAGAATATTGATGATTGGATAGTCCATCTCATTGAGTTTCCTTTTCAATGATACCATGTTAGTTTGCAAAATATTTATATTCTTGTAATTTATATACAAATGATACAAAGAAAGTGATTATTGTTAATCTATATTTGTTAACATTGCTTTCCACTAAATATTATTATTATCCTATAATTTCTATCCATCATTACCATTTATCTTTCACTAACTAATAACCAAAGTTTCAAATGTGAAATATTAAAAAAAATCTTATTAAAAGTTAATATTAAAAAAAATCTTATTAATATGATATAACTAGTTATACATTTTTTATTTTCATTTTTTAATTTATTATTAAAATTATAAAAAATTAATTAAAAAAATATATTTTATTGTGTTGTGATTTTTTTAATATTATTAGCCAATTGACTACATATAGTGTGAAATTTAAGCCTAAAACAAATCCCACGCCTGCAAACTACTATTGAGTCATTGGAAAACAAGTTTCAGCTGTCATTTAATGGTAAACCAACTATCGTTTAGTGGTAAAAACCTTCAAAATATGAAGTAAAAGCCTCCAAAATCTCACCTATCACATAAAAGCCAACCAAATATTGATTTGACAACTAGATGGGAACATTCTATTTCTATCTGTAGTGTTTTTTGTCAATTTAATGGCAACTTTATTTTTTCATTTGCATTGTTTTATGTTTTAAATCTATATGCAAATATTTCATAATCAGATAATGCTTAATTTCTTTAAGGAAAAAATCTAGATTTGTCTAAGTTTGTTTCATTTCATTATTTAACACTTATTATTAATTGTTTAATCCAGCCACATGCAACTAGACTTTGTAGTGCATCCATGCACAAACACATAGTCTCTAACATATTAACATACATGTAATTTTCTATCAATGTAATCCTTGAACCTCCTTTAAATACAAGCACTAGTTAAATTTAATACTATATTTTATTTCAAATGCACAATTGCTACAAACATAGATATTTCAAGTTTACTCCAATGTATAGTCAAGTGGATCGTGAGTTTTAGAAATAGATTTTAGTCTTCATGTGAGGAACCAGACAAAACCTTATAAATTTACTTAATCAAATATACAGCTTTAACAACAGATAATAACATATTTTATCGAGCAATATAGAAATCAAACACACGATTCGGTGCTCAGAGATACTTATTCCTCATAGTCTTTTATTTATCGCTCTACGTAGTACGTAGAGACTAGGAGATGGAGTGAAAGTTAGCCGCAGAAAACGACTTTGTAATTGGTTCCGCTAGGACAAGTAAAGGTGCTGGTAGCGTCATCCTTGGCATAGCTGTAAGCCTGGGGGCATTGTCCTTTGAAAAACCTCGAGTAATCGGTGGGGCCGCAGGTGTTGGCCGACGCTCCTGTGCAGCAGTATTCCGGCGTATTATATCTGGCGCACGCGCTTTTGCACCCACCGCTCACCTTCAGGTCGCTGGGGCACTGCGAGTTAATGTCGCTGAGGCATGTAATTCTCCCCTTGCACTGAGGGTCTGTTGAAGTGGGAGTCATGGAAAGAGGAATATTGAAGCCGTCGACAAGAGAGATGTCGTAAAAGTCCAGATTCATGTATTGGTTGAGAGCATATTCAGCGAGGGTGGCCGGCACCTGGCCATAGCCTTGGCAGCTGAGAACGCCGTTGCAGTCACCGGTTTGGCAGGTACCCCGACCGCTGCCGTCAAAGGAACAGTCCGTGCGTCCCCAGATTCTGCCCTGGGTTGTTCCGGCGGCAACTTCGATGCTCCACGATTGCCCTTGTGCCAGTTGTTGCCCCCCACCTGGACTTGCTGCCGCCCACACTGTATACGGACACTGGTTTGTGATCTCAAATGTTGCTGCTTTCACTTTCATTCCTGCATTCAAGAATAAAATTCTGCATCGTTAAAGCTTGAAATGCTGTAGTTTGATCAAACATTGAGTGTCATATCGGAGGACATAAGTCTTTATTTCTAAATAGAAATGTAAAAACATACCTTGGAAAAAAGCAGAGAGTATTGCTACGAGAGCAAGCCGAACAACTGTCGATGTGGCCATTGTTAACAATTGTGAGTGCTTATGTTCAGAATGAGAGTCTATTTATAGGGAGATCGCTCGCGTGTAATTGACTTATAATTCATATTTTCAAAGTCTAGATCAATCTAGACAATTCAATTTTTCAAAGTCTAGATAATATTACTTAACAATTGTGAGTGCTTATGGTCTGAAATTCAGAATTATTGTGATGTATATGCTCGTAGAATGAATGGCTTGGAAGAATCGTAATTGACTATCATTTTCACTCCTAAAATAGATTCATATTTTCAAAGTCTAGATAAGAAGGTGGCCGGAAATTTCGGCGGAGGTTCTCGGCGGATCGATCACGCAATGAGCTTTGAATGGAACACTTCAAATTCTTCTAGATAAGAGTTTTGTTTGATTATTCTTTCCTTTTTATGTTGGACTATTTTCACTATTAACTCGTTCTATCAGTAAATCATTATAACTTCTTCGATTTATCAGAAATAATGACGGACATTAATGACAAACGTAATACTTGAATACAAATTTAACATATTGATGGAAAATGAAAGGTATAGTTTTCTATTGCTTAATTTCTGGTTAGCAAAGTAAAATTTTAAAATTTATTTCGATGATGGTATAATATGACACAAAAGTGGCACTTTGCATTTTAATGTGTTCATTTTATCAGTTATCTTCAATGAAATTTTGGAATATGTATAATGTTGGTATTCAATATAATCAATGAGTAAAAGCTCTTTGGTACAAATTTTACATTCATAATCTGAAATAATAAGGAATTGAATAAGTGATGTGTATTTTAAAATAATTATGTACATTTGATTATAAGAAATGTTTTTGTAATCTTCAATTTGTTTCAACTCCCACAAAGCATGTTCATGTGATATATCTTCATGTTCAACATTATTTGTATGATTCAGAAAAAAAGGTTTGTATAAATTTCTAATTGATTATTTCTAGGCACATCTAAAAAATAAAATCATTATGATTCACACCTTCAACCTTGATTGTATTGTTATCTAGAACATCTTATCTTGTGTTTAAGACCATGCATGATTGAGAATAATGGTCTTTAACCCTACGAAAGTTGCAAATTTTTTTTCATAATACATCCTAGAAAGTGGTTTGTTGAGATCCACAGGATGGATACAAGAGAGAGTGATCAACTTATCTCTATATAAGATTAAAAAGAATATTATATGAAAATTATTGTAATTTAATATTCTTCTTACGAGTATTTAGTTTGAATGGAGAGAAATTAGTATAGAGTAAAATATTGCTTATTTTACAATTTCTATTCTATGAATGGTGTATATTTAAGTGTTCATTCTAGATTACTATGTTTTAGGTTGCATGTACCCAAATCTTTATCCTTCTTGTTATTACCAAGATGGTAGAATGTTACCTTCTACCAAAATTAAGCATTTTCTTGTTTTACACGTGGACACATCCTTGCATTTTCAGTAGTGACCTTGAAATTTAGACAGACAATACGAGTACAAATTATAGCTTCAAACTTTTCCTATGGAAAAACTAAAACTTCTACATACTTAATGGGTTTTTTCAATAGGCCAGTAAAACTATTTTGTAAAAATTTCCTCTTAGCTATTCAAAATTAAAAATCAATTATTGTGCTTATTTATTTCTTCTTCCAACACTTTCTCATAAATGTCTTTATGAAATATTCTTTCATTTTTCTTTACAAGATCTATAATATTCTCAAAGTGTATCTTTTCTTATAACGTTTTATAGTCTTTAAATCTCTAGATTTAGATTCCTTTACCCCATTGACATATCTTTGGTGACATCCATTTCCCAAAATCTTCCATACAAAACTTGTACACACTTTAGAAACTATGGAAGCTTAACATTTTTTGATGAACATTTATTTTATTACCAACCTAGAACATAGGCTAAGCTCAAAATGCCTAATATTTCAAAACTACTTATAGGGTTGAGATATATCAACTTGGGGCATGGAAAATGTAGGCTCCCAAGTACTCACCATCATTTTTATGTGAATCTTTATAGCACAAAAAATATTAGATTCTATAAGTACAATCGTAATAAAATGTATAGAGTATCATACAATATCTCCTAAAACTTAAAGGTTATATGATGCATGTACTATATTTGAAAAAGGAATCCTCTATAACTATATTTCTATAGAATCCTACACTTAATTGGACTATAGTTTGACATCTAACTTAGGGATGTTTTTCTTACCCTATTTTTCCTTTTAAGTACTTTCTTTATTTACTATAGGTTTTTTTGTACTCTCAATCTATTTTCCTAGTTCCATTAATTAGTTTATTTTGCATTCATTAGGTTAACTCTACTTTATTTACTATAAACATAATTTTATCTTAAGAATATTATATATATTTATTAGTTTGATGAATACAGACAATAGGGATTTTTAATTGCCTACTTTCAATTAGAAGTGGTCATTAAATTTATTAAATATTTATTTCTTACCTTTTGAAAATTTATTAGAATTTTGATACTTTGAAGGGTATGATGAAGAATTTTGATTTGACAATCCACACTTGAAAAAAGTTCTCACCAACAACATAGATTCCACTATTCTCACTTATGCACAAAGGTCAATACAAGAAAAACAATTGAGATACAAAATATTGAAAATTGGCTTGACTGGACCTTTCATAAAAATGTATTGTGATTCAAGATCATGTAAGGTAGTAATCATTTTAATGTACAACCTAATTGAGATATTATTCCATAATAATTATAGTTCTCAATGGTTCCTTGGCACACTCAAATAGGTTGGAATATAGTAATTTTGAAGCCTATATTGACTTTAAATTATTACAAGAGTTTGACCTTTATCAGATAACTTTATGAATAGCAACAATGGATTTTTTGTGTTCGTCTTTCTTGTGGTAATTGTGTGCATGATTCTTCACCTCTCATGGTATCATTTCTATGTTCTTGTATACTTATTTTGAAGATCTACTTTATTACCATTGTTACTGCATCTATCTAACTACCTCATGGTCATTGATTTGCTCATACAACCTTAATTTTGTAGTATGCCAAGTTTCCTTAAAGTTTGGTATTTTATTTTCCTTGCACTAAAGTCATATTCTATACATCATTCTTCATCCTTTTGTGTGCCTTCAATTCATTAAGTTGTTGTTTTACTTGTCCTTAACCTACCATGAGAAATCATTTTTATGAAAAAATAATGATATAAAAGAGTATGAGTTGTTACTATGTTGAATAATCCTAACCTATGACTATTCTTGCACTATCCATTTGATCTTAGCCTTTTACATAAAATGGTATCAATATGACCTAATGTTAGGTGGCATACTACCTAGAGTTAAATTGATTACATAATTATGGGAACATGAACAAGTTGATTCATATGTAGAGCTATAAATATTGAAGTATATTTGGTAAGAAGATCATACAATTCAAATGATTGATTCAAGGCTTTGAATTTTATGAGACAAAATAAATAAGGTTGATAAACCCAAATTATCCCTTTCCAATTCATTTTATAGAATGAGATATGGTGGAGTTCATGGATCCAACTTTTGACCATAGGGTGTATTTCTAGTCATTTGTTGTGAATTGTATACATATTTCTAGGAAACTACAAATGATCATTTCAAATTTGTGTAACCATTATTGTCATAGAACCACATCACAAATTTAAACTGAAAGGAAAAACATAATATATTTCATATTATAATCACCAATTACAGTAAAAAAATTATGTATTTCCCCTTGTACACATGCTTTTAGCTATTATCCATCATTACCTCAAAAATAGAGAATGGATATAGATATCAATATACTTCTTTAATATCATGAGGGTCCATGGGTGTTGTCTAAATTAATAGAGATAGTTAAGGGATACTTTTGAAACTAACCTTTAACATTGTTGGAAAATTATGTAATCCTAGCCAAGGAATGCATTGAAGTATTTGAGGAAATGTTATTATAGTATTTTTACATAGGATCATAACTTGTAGTGTTTGGTTCATCTAAGGAAGTAAATATAGGGGTGAATCCACATCTAAGAGACACAATTTTTCTTCCACATGTTTGACCTAAAGAATAATTTGTATCATAGTTATAGAAAAAAACCTTGTAGTGTAGGAAATTGTATACCTTTACAATTTCACACTATGTTTGGGTCCCTTAATTTATTGGACTCAATTAAGCTTCTAATTTTTCAAATAATGCATTCTAAAGCCTTATTTTTACCATTTTTCAAAAGAAGAACCAACATTAAATAAATGCATTTAATATTTAAATTGCTTTGGATCATGCATTTCCTAGAAATATAGACCAAGAACCAATCACCCAGGGGTGAATGAACTCCCTTTATGTGCTAGGACCTATTTTAAAATATATTTTTGGATGTGAGGCTTAATGTAAGTGCTATGATGGATGTTGCTCCTCAAATTCCAGTTTCTGCTCCACCTAACTCGGTTGTGGTGGGTGTTGTTCCTTATGTGGATAATGTTGTGCAACCTTTGGATTTGGTTGTCCCTAATGTTGTTTGTGCTGCCTCCTCTAAGGCCCATGTATTGGAAAATGCTGTAGTAAGTCTTGCTAATTCTGGCTTGGTTTCGGATGTTGTACCTAATGTTTCAGCTATTCCTCTGGTTTGCTACTCTAGAGGGGAGTCTTCCTCTTCTGATCAAAATTTCTCAGTTTTAGTTTTTGATTCTCCTTGGACTACGATTCATAGAAAGAAGAAACATCCTTCTAAGAAGGTCACGGTCTCATTTAACACACCCTCAGAGGCTTTACTTGGTTCAAGTGTTGCTCCTTGAACAATTCTGCGATGTTTGTTTTGATTGGTTGTTTCTCTCTAGTTTGTTGTGTTTTGCTAGTCTGTTTTGCTGAGCTATTTGGCTCTTTTTTGTTGGGATGTTTGGCTTTGTTTTTCATTTTGTATGGGGTCAGGGCCTTTCCCCTGCTTATCTAATAAAAAACATTCAAAATTCAAATTATAAGTTTCATATTTTAGAATCTAGTTTTCAGGAAATTAGATGAACACCTATAAATACATAGTCTTTTTATCATTTGAAATCTAACAAATAGCAAGAAGTGACTTTACTAGAGTAATTCAAGAGAAAATATTATTGTCAAGAGCATTCACAAGTAGCATTATCAGTCATTTTTAGCAGTAATCAATATCATAACATCGTTTCCAAGTCTATTTGTGTTCATGTTGTCTTGTGAAGGCTAACAAGTGTTGTAGGTCTTCATGCATTCAAGCATGAACAAGAAAATCAAGCAAGCTAGATCCAATTCCTTTGAAGAGATGTGTATGACCTCAGTCCTTCAAGGAAGCCATTTAAGGGTGGTGAGTTGCAACAAGTGTTAATTCATCATTTCCTTTCCCTTTATTATCTTTTTGTTAAGGTTTAATTGCCAAACTGGGGTTTGACCAAGGCAAACCCCCATACAAACAAAAAAAAAAAATTTCCCTCTTTATGTATGTGCAGATTACAAGATGAAGAAGGATTGAAGAGATCTTGAAGATAAATTTTGCATTGTTGTGTTTATTGTCATCAAAGTTGTCAAGACACAAAAACTAAGTTACAAAAGTCATTTTTGACATTTCGAAAAGTTTACAAGTGGAAAACAACATCTAAGATCTAGCACTAGAGGACTGTAAAAGTGTTTTTGGAAGCCCTATCAAGAACCCATTCACCTAGGGGAAAGCGAATCCCTCTACACACATTAGAACCAAATTTTGGTGATAGGAACACACTCTCAAATATCTCCAAGATTTTCCTATAAAGTGTTGTTACAATTTGTATATCTTTGGGAGTTTCCATTTTACATATTAGGTCCTATAGTTTCATTATTTTAATCATTATAAATCATTTCCAATTCATTCTAAAGACTCAAAAGGATTAGATCCAAGTTTGATTGACTCACCTTGGAGGTTGAAAGTCAATCTATGTACCATTGTTGATTTGCATCCTAATGAAATCCTAGATATGTTGGAGTTAACCTTAGGTTTTGGAAACTAAACTTAGGGTCTCTCTCCATATTCTCTACATTTCAAACCTTATCATAGAAATCTATTATTTAAGCACTTTATTGGTTGTTGATGAGGAATTAGAAATATTAGGGTTTTAGTAGGTGGTGATTTTCATAATTGTGGATGCTTATGTTTATGATACTAAGTGATAATATTTAATTCTTATAATTTAGCTAATGCAATGGTGGTTATCTACTCTTGCATGGGTTAAACATATTTATTGTATCCTAGATTCCCTCTTTTAAGTCATTGATAAAGAAATTTCTTGATCATCAAATTTGGTGGTTCAATTGGTCAAACATTCAAACTATGTTTAGTACTCAATGGAAAAAATATTTTAGTGTGTCTTGGTTAATTATTTTGTGAAGACATAACTAGAGTTTAAATGGTTAAGAATACCTTTGTAAAACTCATCTCATGTTTGTGTGGCACCATTCTTCTTGAACTATTGGTATTTTACAATATCATGCTTCAAGTTGAATAAGGTGATGTAGACCTCCTATAATATGAGAATTTTATTCTAGGAAAAGTATTATGCTACCTAGTAAATCTATGTTATGGGGATAGGACTAATCTCCATCAAATGGAGGAAATCTATTTTTTTTAAAAGTTGTGGTAGTCCCATAAAATTGTTCTCACTACCAATGGTGTGATGGTGTGATGTTTGAAATTCTAGATAGAGAAGTTATATTGAGTGTTATATTTGATATGTATATTTTTCATGGCTATTTATAGTGTATCATGCTATTTTTTACCTAGCCAATTGGCTTTGTTCATCTTGTGTAAGGGATGAAGTGATTCCTTGATGGTCTTGAGAATGATTCCCATCAACCATTATCACTAGGGTTCTTAGAAGGTGTATCCAAGTTATATATTAAAATTATCAACATTATGAGACAATAAAAATGTTACAAGTGTCATGATGGATATACATGTATAGTAGGTTACCAAAAGGTTAACCAAAGTTATATGTCAAAATAACCATCTCAACAAGGTAGTTGCAATAGGATATTTTCATAAATGTGTGAAAATTTATGTATAATTTTTTAACAAATAATACCCTATAGGAAGGTTTTCTAGATAAAACCCTTAAATTCTTCCCAATTTCAAGGAAAATGGACCCCAAAGTATTAGATTGGGGTGAAATCACAATAGTGAGTCCCAATTGTGTGCCATATCTTTTTGGAAATAGTTGGACACTCAAATCATCAAAATATATTCATTCAAAGGTTTTTTTTTTTTTTTGAATGTGGACCTTTGTTTGAAGGTACAAAATGTACAAAATCTTAAAATGAAGATATCTTTGTTTGAAGGTCCTTGGAATGAAGGCCCTAAAAGTGATTTTTTAACCATAGGCCTTAGGTTTTACATATATTTTTTTCTTTCCAAGCTTGGGTTGGACTAGTAAATGAAATGAATGTGGAAATATAATTTAGAGGTTCATAGCACTCAAAGTAAGCTTTCCAACGTGTATACTATTGAACACATTTAATTTGGTTCTTATATTTATTTTTCTATTTTCTAGTGAAGATAAGTTTTACAACAATTGTGAAGGTCTTTGTTCTACACACATGGAAAAATACAAATTTTGTGTGTTTTTTAAAATATCTATGCATTAGGTATTGATATTTTTAATTTAACAAAAAAATTATGTGTTAGTGAAGTAACCTATGTTTGAATTATAGTTAACTTCACTTCAAAAATTTATAAAAAAATTATGCAACATAAAATTATGAAAAAATATCTATGCACTAGATATTAGTGTTATGAATCTATATTAATAAATTTATAATTTAATCCTTGCTACAAATAAAGTTATGTTTTATCAAAGTAACGTCACTTTTTAGAAATATCATTAACTAATTCAATTATTAAAACTCACATAAAAAAATCACAAATTATATATATATATATCACTATTTCACACTATCTTCAAATTCTTAACGATTTGGTTGCTATAGGTGTCAAAAAATGAAAATTTGGTGAAAAATTCAAATTTCAATATCCTACTTTGGCCAAAACAATGAGGCACACTATTGTGGGATTACCATTAAGTAGATTGTGTAGAATCCTAACCTCAACACAAGTGGTTCAAATCCCATTTTTTATTGCAATAACTCACTGACTCATTCTATTTTTTTGATAATTTCTGTTAACTTGACCAAATCATATTAGATCTATGATAATTAGTATAATTATTTATGGATCGAATAATATTTTCCTAATACACCTAGATCTATTCTTATTTGGGGTTAAAAGGAACATCTAGGCTATGGTGTCTTTGTTCTACATGCTCATAAATATATTTGTCTCGTTCTAAATAGTGAACCAACCTTATATGTTAGAGTTGTAACTTTAGAGGATTTCATTGTCCCATAGCCACACTATCCCAACTCAAAGTTGTGAAGGGAGTAACTTCCTAGCATTAAATATTGACCAATGCACTATATATTGTTGAAAAAATGATGGCTTATGAAGCAACACATTTTTCTTATCCTAGAGGGTCTCTAATATATTGAAAGGTAGGTTGAAGCTCAAGTCCATTGTCATATATTATATGAGACTTTATTATAGGAATATAAGTACTCTTCAAGTGCTTTACTAAACACTTTTATGGCGAGTCTAACTTTGTTATAAATGATAACTCTATAGAATATTTTAAAACTCTTGGCATAGTACTTTTTTCTAAATGATTTAGTATAGAAAATAAAACTTAGGGGGAAATGGTTAGTGCCCACTATGTTCACCACTTTTTTGATCACTAAGATCTCTTAGGGACAAAGTGAGAGCATATAGAATATGGTTATAGTCAACCACTATAATAGAGTTATTATTGAGAACTGTGGCTTTAGAAAAATCTCAAGTACTACTTGTTAAGATATTTAGTTATTAAATATTAATAAACAAAGTAATACTCAATGGCGAGAGAGTCCACTCGTCTGGATAACAGTTCAACCTGAGCTGTGATGTTGCTTTACCAGGAGAGTGGACTCCACCCTTATCCAGAAATATGTTCATTCTTTTCCTTCCGGTTTAGTGGCCGCAACATATGTAATGCTCAAAAAGTATTTCTATGTTGTACAAACAATGTATTTATTTATGTCAGGTGTATCTTCCTTTCCTGAGATTTGAAAACCCGTGCAATGCGTTATACTTGATTTCTTAACAATGTGTATCTTCGCTAACGTGTAATTTTAAATTTCTTTAGTGGCGCCACGATCTGCTACGGAAAAAAAGTCGACAGGGACCAAACCAAATACAATATATTGACATTTAAGACACCCCACCCAAAACCTAAACAGGAATTGACATATAACGTATTGCGAATTCGTGGTTGGTGCTGGTTGGGTTAAACTTGTGAGTGAGAAAGCATTTGAAGAGATCCATTCAAAGGCTTTTGCGTGTTGGAGCTGCTCAGATATCCGGTAGCCGTCTCATATATTATCCTTATCCAGACTTTGAAAATAGGGATTAGAACCGACATGAAAGTCAATTACACGCGAACAATTACCCTATAAATAGATAGTCATTCTGAGCATAAGCATTCACAGTTGTTATCAATGGCCACAGTGACGGTTGTCTGGATTGCTCTCGTAGCAACACTCTCTGTTTTTCTCCAAGGTAACTTCTAACATTTAGGACTGCTTATTTAGATAAAGAGACTACTGCTAGGTATTCACAGTATATTGAAATGTTTTGAGTGCAGGAGTTCATGTGAAGGCAGCAACGTTCAAGATCACAAACCAGTGCCCCTACACGGTGTGGGCAGCGGCAAGTCCAGGTGGGGGGAGAAAACTGACTAAAGGGCAATCATGGACCATCCAAGTTGCCGCCGGAACAACCCAGGGCAGAATCTGGGGACGCACGGGCTGTTCCTTCGACGGCAGCGGTCGGGGCACCTGCCAAACCGGTGACTGCAACGGCGTGCTCAACTGCCAGGGCTATGGCCAGGTACCTGCAACCTTGGCCGAATATGCCCTCAACCAATACCAGAATCTTGACTTTTACGATATCTCTCTAGTCGATGGCTTCAATCTGCCTCTTTCCATGACACCCACTTCGACAAACCCTAAGTGCAAGGGGAGAATTACTTGCCTGAGTGACATTAATTCCAAGTGTCCCAGCGAGCTCAAGGTGAAGGGTGGATGCAAAAGCGCCTGCGCCAGATATAATACGCCGCAATACTGCTGTACAGGAGCGTATCTCAACAACTGCAGCCCCACCAACTACTCCAAGTTTTTTAAGGGACAATGCCCTCAGGCCTACAGCTATGCCAAAGATGATGCAACCAGCACCTTTACTTGTCCTAGCGGAACCAATTACAAAGTCGTTTTCTGCGGCTAGCTTTCACTCCATCTCGTCGTCTCTACAGATATCTAACCATAAATAACTAGGAGAATGCTTCTCTGCTCTCCGGTCAAGAAATTTTAGCTCTATATTACAAAATAAAATATGCTATCGTTAGTTGTTAAATGCTGTTTATTTGAATAAGTAAATTTCAAAGGTTTTGTGTGTATTGGAAAGGTGCAAATGAATTTCAATCTCAATTACTCCGATCTGAGTCGTCTAACTGAAGTGAAAATAGTTGGCGCCCTCTAAACTGTCTCATTAAATTTAAGAAAAGTCGTGAAATTCTTACAAAGTGAATTAAAATTCGGAATACCAGAAATAAGGTGTCCAATCGAGAGTCGAAGAGGCGGCGTGCTTCTGTTTGTGGGCTTCCCTACGTGAAAATTAAAATCGGTCACGTAAACATAAGTCACCAGGAAGTGGCTATACTCCATACAAAATAACATGCATGACCATGTTAAAATATATTTTCGGTCCCATTTTAAAGATGACGACATTGACCATGTAGACACTGTCATATAACTGGGTCCTATCTTTGTAATAGTTGATTCGTATATTGATGCATAATCTTTTAAAAATATATAGATAATGTCATATCAAATTGAACTTGGTTGCATTCATTAAAGTTGTTATCACTCGAGGTTATCTCAAACATAGGGATGGATTTCACAATTTTTTCTTGATGTAACAAAGTTAGGTGTATCAAAGTAACTATTTAATTTATGTTTCATAGGTTTACATAGGACCTATTAGATTTCTTTTTGGTGTATTAAGATTTAATTTTGTATAAAAAAATATAAGTTTAAATATAGTTTGTGTTTTTAATAATACATAAATTTAGTTCACAATTTTTTTTTTTTTTTAGAATTTATATTTTCCTTAGTTGATTTCTAATGTGTCGAAAAGATATAGATAAAATAGTATTGAAGTGAGGTTGGTGGCATAAATGAGAGGAGCTATTGTCATTCGAAGTTATGTTAAAGGTATGAAAAAATTTCACAACCTTTCTTTTGATGTAACGGAGTTATGTTGTAGCCCAATCAAAGTGGTTGTCTTATTTTATGTTTTTTTAAGGACATTTAGAAATTATGTGACTTGATCTATTGTGTTGGAATTTCATTTTATATAGAATTTTATAAATCAAAATATAAAATATATTTTTCAACTTACAAAAGTGTAGTTCATGATTTGTGACATGTATTTCATCTTTATTCCTTTACTAATCGATTCATAATCTATTAATAACATGTAGAAAAAATGATATTGTTAGAACATAATGTTATTAGGAGTCATACCCTTATAACATTTATCTATTGTTATAATATAAGATTATAAAACCTTATGTTATGAGAATATATCATTTAATAATTAATTAGATTCTTAATTATTTATAAATAGTCACTTTGAATAAATGACACTAATATCTTTTAAGGTATTTTGCAATCATTTCTCTTATGTTTAAGGAATTTCTCTCTCACTTGAGGGTTTGTGTAAATTTAGAGATTTAATAACTATGTCACCATGCACAAGGTATTATTGGTCATGTAGATGCATGTTGAGGAGTGTTCCCCAAGTTTACTCTATTTTTAGTAGACTATATTTTGTAAGTGTTTTAATAAAATGATGCTTTATGGGGTTTTTAATCCAAAAGAATTTTTCCATGTATGTCTTTTATAATGTGTAAAATTTATGAGCTTGTATGATTCTCTTTTTGTTTATTTTATATTTTATTCATAATGATTAATATCTTAAGATCCTAATTTTTAATAGATGTTAAGTTTAGGTTGGAAGCATTAATACAATAATTCATTACCATTCGAGGTTAACTAAACGGTATGTAATAGATCTATGTGCATCCCAACCAAAGTGATTGTCTAATCTTATGCTTTTTATAGTTGCATATAAATTATTAGATTTTGATTTATTTGTTAGGATTTTATTTTATATAAAAATATTGTAGGTTAAAATATACTTTATATTTTTTAACCTACACATTTTTAGTTGATTATTTCTAAGATGTCTCAAGTTTGTTTCTTTCGTAGTTTATTCATAATGTATTGCAAATATTCATGCAATGCAGTATTGAGTCAAGGTTGATGACATTGATGTAAGGAGTTGTTGTCATTTGGTGTGATCTTAAAGGCATAACTATATTTTACAATGCTTCTCTAGATGTAATGGATCATTGTTCACCCCAAATAAAATGACTACCTAATTTTATATTTTATCGACTTGTATAGAAATTATTATATTTGAATTAATATTACATTAGGATATTATTTTATATATAAATTTTTATTTTTTTAAAAATAAAAGGAAAAATGCTTGAACTATTAATATTACATTAGGATATTATTTTATATATAAATTTGTATTTTTTAAAAAATAAAAGGAAAAATGATTGAACTATTAATATTAATATTTAGTTAAAATACATAAGATTATAGTAAAATCTTATAGCATACGTGTAGCCAAGGGACCAAAACATAGACAAAATATCCCCAAAAATTGGGGAGAGATGTAGAGAGGCGAAAAAATAACATAAGCCTCAAAACGTAACGTAAATAAGAAAACATAGATATGACCATTTTTGAAATAGAGATAAATTGAGACCCTCACACAACATTAGGGGAAGCATCAAAGTCCATTATCCACTAGAGATCTGTGATAGACTCTAGATTATTAACTTTTTTAAGAAAACCACACCCCATGATTGTCGTTGCTTTGTGTTGTGCCAATGTGACCGTAAAAAACCTGCCTAGGAAAGAAAGCCATTCAACCCCACCAGTCATTGTACACCTATGCTAAAAAGAAAGTGGCCTTGGGACACCAACTCCAAGCCTTATTGAAGCTAATATTTCATCTAGCCCTTTAAGATTGTGCTTTTTGAACAATCTAGAGGATAGTTGCTTCACCATTTAATTTTTCAAACCTACATTAAGTAGGGAAGCTATAAAGCATGAATTAATGTTCATGGTTACCCTATACCTTTTAATGACCTGATGAAATCAATGCCTAAGATCATCTTCAATGGTTTTATATCCCTTCCAGTGGGATGTTTCATTATAACCTTCAGGCAATGGTCTATTATGACTCTTGTGAAGGCCATCTGATGGGGTGAGTATGTAACATGGATAGGAGTGTCTATTTTTAGTATACATGCCAAGGAAAGTTTATGAAGAAGGGTAGAAAATGATATCAAAGGTATAACCTAGTTGCTTTAAATAGAAAGAGCTTCCTCAACCTATTACATTTTAGGTGAGAGAATTTATTTCCAAAATCTTTCCCACCAAGAGAAGTACTAAAGTGATTTTAAAGGGATTTATTATCATTTTTTACACATGATAGCTCACTTGTGGAGCACTATGTAGCCAATTTGACATTCATGTTATACCCATAGAATGACTAGCTAACTTGCATAACATCCACCAATTTGTGCTCGAGTAATCAATTGTACTAAGAATTGCTAGTTAGTAGTGACATTAGATTAAATAGAGATAATAAATGCATGTCCCATCTAATAGGGGTATGAGGTGTGGTAATTAATGCATTTAAGTGGGGTATGCATAACCCCATGTTAGTATTGATACATGTCAAGTAATCACAAATCAAGGGAGCCAGAGATTTGGAAAGGTGCTCAAGGGAGGGAGAAGGTGCCACATATTGACATGTTAAGATGGTGACATCATTGACCAAGTTTAGAAATAGATTTTGGTAATGCTACAATCCTACAAGGTATTGGGTTGGTGTCATGATGAAAATTAGCCCCCCTTGGAAATGGTACAATTTCACCTAATTTAGGAATAAGTAATGATAAATTAAACTTAACTCTGCCTTAATTTAGTGTTGTAAAGTGTATTTATTTACACTTTCACATTAAATTTAGGAGGCTTGTAAAAAAAGTGGACCTAATCCAGTGTTATAATGTGTTTTACACATTCACATGGGATTTAGGGTCCTTCTAAGCTAAAAAGACCCAAATTTTCCTTAATTTAGTGTTGTAAAGTGCATTTATTTACACTTTCACCTTGGACCACCTTACATTTATGACATTTATATCATCATTAATAGACCCTATTGACCCCATTTTGTGCATCCAAAGGCATATTTTAATAAAAAAACCCAACAAAATCAACATATAAGCTTAATTTCTTGACTCCCCGACATTCTAGCTGGAAAAATAGCCTCTGTGGGACCCATTCGCCACTCTGGGTGAATGAGTCCCATTTGAGCTATTTTTGAGGTTTTAATGAGAAAAGCTACGTTTTAAGTTTAAATTTCTTCTATGTCGGCCTTGGGGAACAAATTAATGGTCATTTGAGTGGATTGCCTATATAAATGAGCTCTCAAATTATTATTTCATCAAGAATTCATGTTATCAAGTCTAGCACTCAAGATTTAAGCACTCCAAGTATTCACAAGGTCATCAAGATAGCTTTCAAGATCATTTCTAAGGCATTCAAGGATAGATTCTTCATCAATTGTTGCAAAAATTCAAGATCCATTATCATGGAATGGTTCTAATTGCATTATTTCATGTTAATGCTTCATTATCTTATTTCATCATTTGGTTTAATTACCTAAAAGGGGTTTGACAAAGGAAAACCCATATTCCCTAACAATCAACACATTTTCTCTCTCTTTGTGTGATTGCAGATTTTGGTGCTTTGAAGACTTGAAGATCATTGAGGATTAGGTTGCAAGATTTTTGGAGTTTTCCCCTTATTTGCAAGGTCATAATCTTCACAAAAAGGTCACATACAACCCTTAAATCAAGGTTTCAGATCCGGGAACACAAAGGAATAGAAAGAGCAAACTGAGAGGTGCATATCAGAAATTTGAAGTTCCAGAAAATCTAAATTGGACTTATTCACCACAAGTGGTGAATGAGTCCCACTATGGGTGTTTTTTTAGATATTTTTGCAGAATTGGATACCCATTTGTCTGAAACCCAGTTCTATGAAGAAATCTAGATCTAGGACTGATTTTCCCAGAATGACGAATGAGTCCTAGTAGGTCAAAATTTTAGGATTAGCAACATTTCCAACCTTCATTCAAGCCTCTACAAGTTTTTAGGTGCACACTTATATTTTTATAGTTTTTTGTTCTCATTTATATTCATTTCTAGGTCATTTAGTTCAAGTTTATATTCAATTAGGGTTTTTCTTTATAGTTTGCATTTCATTTTCTTTTCCAAGTCTAAACTTGGTGGTGAACCCCTCGTTAGATCATATTCAACCACTAGAACAACCCTTAGGAATATCTCTTTCTCCATTGTAAAGAGATCTCAAGGGTTACCCTCGAATGAAATTGGAAAAGTGCGGGTATGCTCTATGTCCTAAACCATATGTTAACATCTCCCTAACCACTTTTTCACCATTCCATTTTGGTGAACCTACATTTAGAAAACTAAATTTCTGATTTAGAGTGCATTTTTATCCTAGATCTTGCTTGCATTAACATTGCATTAGGATTTACATTGGTTAGTTTGCATTCTAGGGTTTCAAATTTTGCATTAGTGAAAGCTCATATAGGTTGAATTTTTGCATCTAATTTGATTGAATATCATTCAAATTCTGCATTTGCATCAAAAATATAGATCATACAACATAGAAAACATAAAAGCCAACCAAAAACATCAAAAAAATTTGAAAAAAAAATCCCTACTAGGACTCATT
The DNA here is from genome assembly GCA_007258455.2 of Sequoia sempervirens. Classification (NCBI taxonomy): domain Eukaryota; kingdom Viridiplantae; phylum Streptophyta; class Pinopsida; order Cupressales; family Cupressaceae; genus Sequoia; species Sequoia sempervirens. The sequence goes on from VDFB02083005.1 coordinate 53,131, forward strand.
TGCCACCTTGGGTGTATTAGTCCCAGTACAAATTCTAAATTGATATTTACAGAGTTAAATTTCTAGTTTTCAAGCTTCTACTTATTGTTGTTACTTTTCTATTTCAGTTTGCTTTCTTTTTGTTACATTCAAATCATTAGAAGTAGCATAATTTACATTCATTGCAACTGTGCATAGAATTAGCTTCTTGCACTTTTCAATTTCAGCATTAGTTCATAGTTCAATTAGATTGTATTACATTCAACATTCATTATAAAATGAAAACAAAGAAACTAAAAACATCAAAAGAAACAAAAAAAGGTCAACCTTAGAGAAATCATATCATTCAAACCCTTTAGTATTGATGACTTTGACATGATAGATGAATGATCTAGGGGGATACTTTTTTAGTGAAAATTGAAGTGTCCCCAACACTCCAGAATTTAGCACCATCAGAAAGAGCTCAGAATCCTGATTCCAACACAACTTGAATGAAGTCGAAAGGAGCCTGTATGCTCAAGTTATGGCCTATCAAACTTTGGTCAAACTAGTACTTGAGGCCATCAGAAATGCAAAAAAATGGTTGACTCAGAATTAGTCAAAATTGGCACCAAATCAAAGAGCTCATCGAGACCTTTCCAACGACACTCATTTTGTTGAAAATGGAGTCTGTACGCCCAAGATATCACAAGTCAAACTTTGTAGTTGGCCATGTTGACCAGATGGTACAGTTGATGATGTTAGCATGACGTCGACACGCTGACTCGATGGGTCTATACCATACGGACATGACATGGACCAATCGGTGGTTGAAACATGACATCTATACGATGACACCAGTAGTACGTGGCGTGGCATGGTGAGCTGGCAGTACAATCATCAGATGACGTCACCATATTTGGTGAACGAGGTGTCAACACATGTCCTCTAGTGTGAAGCTGAGTCAACAATCCACGTATTTTGGCAGCGAATCAGGGGCTTCCACATGGCCCAATCAGGTGGCACCATGTGGCACCTCTGTGGCAATCTCCTTTGGTCTTTGACTCATGTGTTACCAAAAATAGTTGGCCGGGGGGTCGAACCCCTGACCTCGTCACTAATGGTCACCGGCCCATTCGTTGCACCATGCATGGTGACTTCATAGCTACTTCCCTTCATTTTTTCATTAGAACCTGTCCGCGTGCCACGTAGCTTTCATTCACATGCATTTTTTGGCGGACCCCATAGTCGGCACCGATAGTAAAGAATGCTTCCACGTGTCTTCCTAGTGCAAGCTTTCATCGAAGAAAAGGAGAAGTGAACCATGAGCTGTGACCTGCCACCACATGTCCCTTTCACGAGGACTTCATCAAAAGGAAGGATGGAGCAAGTAACAAGCTGCGACATGCTATTGCATGTCTTAACTGCCTTCATAGGTAAATGACACTTGTCTGCACGATATTTTTCCAGGACCACTGCCATCATTTGTAGGGGATGCATCTGGCTGGGTAGCGACTATGTGTTATGGCCCAAATCTTTTCTATTACAACGGCCGAGGAAAATCATTACTTCAGCCATCATTGCTCAAGATAAATTTTTTTTCCATTACTAGCCTGCCAAGTGATGGGATTGCTAGCTATATATACTGCTTCTTGCTTCAGAAAATGAGTTCCAAAGAAGCAAAAAAATTAGAAAAAGACACCAATCCTTTTTTAATTTTTTTAGATTATTGTATGAGACTTTCAGACTATGTCATTGTTCAGTCTCTCTATTTTTCTTAAGTTATTTGATAAAACATTGATATTGTGCCATTATTGTCCTGAATTGTTCATTTGCAGAACTTTTATGATTTTAATACAAGTTTGTTGGTTTATATCATGTCTTTGACTCCTCTCTTTAGTGAATGTGTGTGAAAAATATTTTATTTCATTAGATGAATTTTTCAGATCTTTATCTTTGATTTATGTTATTTTGGAGCATAGCAGATTGCTAAACGAGCCCTTAAATTGTAATCAAAAGATAGATTTACCATGCCTTATATCTAAATCTTGGTGCATCGCCTTAGTTAGACCTTTATTTTTTATATCTAATTCATTTTTCCATTCCAAAACCCCAATTACAGAAGAAGTCAGCTTCTTTAAAAACTTGGAGGTTACTCAATTTAGCGCAATTAGTTCCCCCATTAACTGAGTTTCCCATAAAGGTTGTTACCTTGCCAATTTTTGGTATCAACAGTTTCTTTTTTCTGGCATGCCCGGTGGGATTGCTTAAATGAATCTAAATTCAAAGAGGGTGTATGAGCCATCGACCTATTACTAGGTCCCAAATAGCGAATCACCTTGGGCTATTAGTGCCGCCACTAGGAAACAATACAAGCCGTGACCCAATTAGTGAACGACCCGCTTCCTTCGCCCCTTCTGCTAGCCATGTTTCCTATTGCTAACAAAAATTATGGCATGGGACACCAGAAGTCCTCTTGTAGTACTAGTAGCACCTGCCATTTGGGCTCCTATCTCGGTCTCTACTCTAAAAGCCTCTACTCTGAAAGTTATACTTAAGTTCACTAGAGATGGCTCAAAAACACCATCTAAGCATCTACAAGATGTTGCAGACATGTGTCTAGTGCATGGAGTTACAAACCAAAATGTAGTGTTAAGGTTGTTCACTACCTCTTTCAGAGGAAAGGCACTAGATTGGTACCGTACACTGCAAGCTAATACTATCGGTACTTGGGATCAACTTAGAGACCCTTTCTATGAAATATTTTCAAATGATGGAGACATTTCTTCACAATATCATCAGTTGTCAGTCATAAAGTGGGCCCCGTATGAAGCCATGACTGATTTCAACAACCAGTTCCATATAACTTGGAAAAGAATCTAGGTCTCTATCCACCCGCCGGCAGAGCTGGTGTTCATGTTCTACCTAAAATATATCAACCTTGATATTTCGATGATGATCCAGTCTCTTGGCAGAACCACACTACTAGACGCATTCAACATCATAGTCAAAGCAGAGAACAATCTGATAGATGTCAGGAAGTTTCCACCTCAACCCACCATGCCTATATTCCTTGAAGTATCAGCTTCCACCCAGGAAATTTCATCTGCTAGTGTGTTTGCACCTCCCCAATCCATGTACACATATTCGAATGCACCAAAAAACATTGCTTCTACATCCAGCTCTTTAAAGGATGAGATGACCGAGTTCACAAAAATGTTGTAGACCATTGCCAATAAAATAACTGTCATCAAGCGGAACCAGGTTGCGCCTCTAAATCCAACTTATCAGAATTATCAAGGTAGAAGGTCTTCTTACCAACAAAAAAAATTCCAAGGAGGCGTTCACACTAGTTCGTAGGAACCAACAACTAATCAAATAGTACTAGTGCCTTCTCCACTGTAGAGTGCCAACCCAAGCTCAAGCAGAGAGTTGACAGCAGGGCAAAACAATTTAGTCAATGACACCAACCCCTGGTGTTTCCCTTGCAGTGACTCACATACTCCTCAAAATTTCCCACGTGGGAACCTACAACAAAAGGTGGCAGAGCAGCATAGTCAAGGCACGACGTCGGACCATGGAGGTTATGTATATGCCTCTCTGCAAATGGAAAACACAGTGCTTACCGCACAAATGCAGTTGTTGTCCTTGGAGCAAGAAACAAATATTTATCCTGATCACACGCTCTTCTCATGAATGGAAGAAGAAAAGTTAGTGTTCACAAATGATGAATCCACATCAAAAACCCTACAAGTATAGTCTAATTAGAACACTCACTCAAAGAGGAGATTCATGAGCGAATCGATCATTTCGCAACTAGTCAGTCTGCAGCCCAAAAGTGCTTCTGACCCGACGACCAATACCTCTGCAGTAGCACATCATATCTGTTGTGAAGGGAAATTATTGTAACAAGAGATAAGGAGAAGAAGCCTCTAAATCTACCACCATTCAATGTGGTGGAACAATTGAAAAAATCATCCGCTAATGTGTCCCTGTGGGATATCTTGGCTATTCCGGAATATAAAACATTGCTACAGATGGCTCTCCAGGAGGATCCAATCATTAAGCTAGCAGAGCAATTGTGTGCCATAGAAAAATGGCCCCTTGTCATTTTCATGGCCTTTTAGGTCCCGTTTCATGATGTCTGGTCCATCTTGCTTTGATTTTATATTGTAATGTGGCTTGAGCATGCATATTTAGGTACTAAAATTCAAATAATGACATCTTGTGAAGGTGTTGTGAAGTGTTGTAAAATGTTTCTACACTCTTCTAGACTCTATTAATTATAATTCACCTAAAAATCACCCTTTCATCACTAAACAAGTCCTATTTTGAAGTGTTGTAAAGTCTTGTAACAAGATTTCACACTTTTCTAGGCACAACTTCACTATTTATCCCTTTCTTATGCTTTATTTGACCCCTTTATGCCCTTATAAGCTTTAATTAAGTGTATTTTTGAATATAAACCCAACATACAACATTAAATACAAGATAATTCCTGACACCAATTTTTCAGGTCCTAGGTGGGACCCATTCACCATGGGTGATGAATGAGTCACCCTCAAAATATTTTAAATTTCCTTTCAGGTTTTTATTCAAAATCACTTTATGTCAACCTATGATGAGGTATTAATGGGTTACTAAGGCACAAGATGGTATAAATAAGTGATTTTCACCTCATTTTACATCACATCCAAGCAATCTTTTCATTCACTCAAGCATTCAAGCACTTTACAACATCAAATCAAGCATTCATCAAGCATTGTGGAGAATCCATTGACACAACTTCATATTTCCATCTACAAGGGTTTGGTAAGTTGATAGAATTTGCATGTTATTTGTTTATCATTCTCTTGCATTTCATTATTTTATTAAGGGTTTGATTACCAAAGTGGGGTTTGACCAAGGCAAACCCCTATTTGCCAATCCTCAACCATTTTTTCCCTCTTACATGTGTGTTTGCTAACCTGGGTATGCAGATTTAACAAGCATTTAGGTGATTGAAGATTGGTCAACAAGTCCAACTAGGTGCTTCAAGTCAAATCTATCATATTTCAAGCTTGAAGAAGGTTTTTTGTCCATTTCTTGTAGAATTGACTTCGACAACTTGACATGCAGACACTTCCAGATCTGGTGTTACAAAGAACTGTCTCATGATTTCTCAGAATTTTGGGAAGGACTGATTCACGACTAGTGGCGAATGAGTCCCACCTTAAGACTGAAAATCTAGATTTTTCCAGATTCTAGATCCCGATAGTCTAAAACTTGGTTCCCGACAGATTTCACCAGTAGCAGGACTAATTCGCCACCCTGGGTGAATGAGTCCCATTGTTGATTTTCAGTAATTTTAGACAACATTCAGACCATTCCAAATTCCTCAAATATTTCCCAAGTGCATTATGATTCAGCCTTTCTCTTTCTGTTTTGCATTTATTCATTTTTTAGTTCCTTGTTTGCATATCAGAGTGTGTTTTCCAACATAGTTTAAATCTTATTTTTTCATTCATAATCATTCATATAGATCACTTAATTATATTTAGTTCACTTCATTTAGCTTAGATAACATCATAAATAACATAATTTGAATGAACCCCTTAGCATTTTTGGCCCTACCTCTCTTCTTTTAGGTGAAAAACCCTAGAAGATTTAAAGAAGTGCATTGGTGCCAAAACTCTACGGTTCATTTTGGTGAAACTCCATTTTGAACACTTTTCATTTATGATTTCCTTCAAATATTGCATCCTAGATTACATTTGCATCAATATTCAATTAACATATTGTTTTTTTCTTGCATTCTAGGACTTCTCATATTGCATTAAAGTGAAATCTTTGTTTAGATTTCATTTTTGCATTGCATATCATTGAAAAAGCTAAAAATCTTTATTCTGCATCCTTAATTGCATTATGAACAACATTAGAATCACATTAAAATTTCTAAAACAAAAAAATATCATACTGGGACTCATTTGCCACCCTGGGCGAATTAGTCCCTCTATACTTTTTACACAACATTTTTTAGACATTTTCTGGCATAAATCCTACATTTATGTTTTCTATAGTTATTTCTCTGTTACAGTTAGTATAATTTATGTTATTTTCATTTATAACTCCTAGATTACTTGACATTTAAATTCACCCCATATTTTGTGGTACTTGTATGAGTGTTTGGTGCCCCATTGATAATACTTTAGTGAGACAAAGTTCTAGACTCATTGCCTCCTGTGATAGAACTTTCATTGTGGACCTTGGGATCTCAAGAGCTCCTACTCCAAGTATGGACAATGGTGCATTAGGTATTGACAAGACCACTTCTATGCCTTCACCTTTCCATCCAATGAATGTTGACACCCAACACAACTCCCTCCTACAAGAAAAGGTCATTAATATTCATGAGGATTTTGCACATTTACAACAAGACTTGTCACTTGAAAACATTTCCACCACCACCATACTTGCAATTGAAAACCTTCATCATTTGATTGAAAGTGATGATGGTTTGCAAGTTATGAAGAGAATTGCTAAGATTTACAGTAAACATGCCTCTTCTAATACCCAATCCACAAACATTGCTGCAAGCCAAGGAGGACCTCAAGTTCCTCCCCCTTCAACCATAGCATCCATACCAACTTATACCAATCCACAAGTCACCACAAGTATGCACCAGGTTAATTATGTGGCTCCTTCTTCCCCAATTCCAACTAGCATTCCTAGTTCTCTTGTGGCATCGCAAGTCCCTTACCCCTCTTAGTGTTCCTTTTACTTCCCCTAACATCACATACACTCCATCACCATTTTCCCTTCCACCTAAAACCACTTACCCCAAACCTATTCTTACAAAACTCCTTACAACCATTTCATCCATGCAACAATTTTTTTCTACCATTAGCCAAGGTTAAACGTCTCCAACCACATATCATGTCTATAGTAGCCCCTTATCCTTAGAAATATTACGCACACAAATGCCACAAGGGATAGAAATGCCTCGTTTTGAGAAATATGGAGGTAAACGAGACCCTATCAACCATGTTAATTCTTATACAACTTTATGCAGTGACTTTTTCCTTGATGATAAATTATTGCTAGCCAAACCTTTTCCAAGGACCTTGAAAGATACTGCCTTAGAGTGGTTTTCCAACTTGCCCAATCATTCCATATGAAAATTTAATGAGCTTGTAGATGCATTTTTCAATCACTTTCAAGTTCATATGACCCTTAAAAAGACAATGGTTGACCTCATGCGTTGTAGACAAAATGCCGATAAAAAAATCACTAATTTCATTTCACGTTATCAATCATTGTATACTCAAGTAGATGTCAAAATTCTTGATTCACACCTGCAGAAGATGTTTATCAAAAACTTACACACAAACCTTTAGGATAAGTTAACTATAATGAAATTCCCTTCATTCATGCACTTATGCACAACCTGGTGTGAATATCATAATTTGGTTTCAAGTCGTGATTCAAAATCCACCTCTATCTGAGCTGAAAAACCATAACACAACAATCAAAACTTTCACAAACCAAATAGAGGATTTTTACAGTTCAATCCGCCTCCTCAACCACAACCACAACCAACCCAACCAATTCCAAACCAAGTGGCAACTATTAAAGCAGTGGTGCCTTATACCTATGGGGACTCGAAGAGAATTTACTCCCTTACCCAATACCCTCTATAATACAATGAACCAATTACTTCAACAACACATGATAAATTTTCCATCTGTTAAACCACTTGATCCCACCCAGCCATTACCACCTACCTTCAAACCTAATGCTTATTGTCATTTTCATCACCAAAATGGACATGACACTAAACACTGGAAGTGTCAAAAACATTTAGTTCAAGACCTCATTGATTCAGGCCATTTTTCCATTGCGGGTGTTAATGATTAAGGCAATAATTCTGTTGCACCCCCTAACCATAAATTACAAATTTTCTCCAATCCCATGCCTAAACACAATATCTCATTTTTCAAGGCTAGTGAACCTTCAAACACTGATGTAATGAATGTTGATACAAACAATGAACAACATGATATAACTCCAACTATTTTTGAAAGAGGAAAAAATGGGTTTTGCAGGGACCCAACTATGGTGATAGATGTTATAACTCCATATCATGGGACCTGGAACATGATAAAACTCCAACTGTTACCCAATTTAATCCTATGGATAAACTTGTGGGTGTTATCGATGTTATACCTCATTAGGGCCAAAACAATAAATCTCTTGATATCACTTTTTTTGCTAAAGATATACTTCAAAACCTTCTTGATGGTCCTCTTTACATAGCTAGTAGAATCAATTATAAGCCCACTAATGGGATATTAATAGATCCTGCTTGTGGTGAAAATGTGATCACAAAAGAGCTTTTAGTATTACATGATCTCTATCAAGATGATTATAATAAACTAACTGCATGGATTAAGACACATACTAGTTTTCCATGCTCTACAAACAGATCGATCGTACTCCCCTTGTAAATAGGACCCAAAACTTCGGATGTAACATTTTCAATTATTCCACAATTAGATCAATTTCGTTTGTGGCTAGGCCACCCTTGGCTTCACTCAATGAAAGAATTCCCATCAATGGTTCACAAGTGTTTGAAGTTTCCACATGGCAATGAAATATTTACCATACACCATAGTGGATTTAATCCCTTATCGTCTAATGGTAATTTTTCCTTGAGTCCTTTTGGCCTAGACTTTTGGAACCCATCACCCCTCAAAAGGACTTCTTTTTCATTACCTATCAAAAGTTCAAAGCAAACACATAGCCAAATTGTCTCTTCGTAACATGTCCCCATCCACTTCAACTCCTCCCATCATAGATGAAACCATGCTTCAACCTGAGTCTGACATCGAACAAACCATACAACCTCATGACCAACCACCCTTAGACACTTCCCCACCATCATTTAAACAACCAAGGGAAAATGAAACAACTCCCATCATTCCTCCTCGCATTAAACAAGTGTATAAAGCTAAAGAGAAAGTGGTTGACCCATATTCTTTAGTTTCTTCCATTCTTCCCTCTTCAGAAGCAGAAGAACCTATGATGACTCAATCTTCTCTTACACCTCACCAACTTCAAAACATAATTAAACGAAACCGTGGTGCTAGAGAATGTAGGTATCGTCGTTGTCTCCTCGCTCATCAGCCATGAATGGAAGAAAATAAAGAAAACCAACCTCTACCTTTGACAGAAGAAATAGATGACCACCTTCCTTCTCTTGACCTACCACAAGATAGTCCAATCCAACATTCCCAAAAAAATGACCCAATCCAAGAGCCACAACTTTTAATACAACCTTCCTTGGAAATCATCCTTTGTCCTCCTGTTGTCATCAATATTGATGATGATGATAATGTAGAGATAGTCAAAATAGATGAAGAAGTGTATAACAATTTAAACTCTTTATTTTCATCTACCATGAGCTTAAATGATAAATCCTCTCCACCAAGTGAAGAACCTGGATCGACCCCTAGTTCGACGCTCGCAATTGTTCCTTTGGATAGTCAACCACCCTCGCATTACACTGAACATGATTGGGAGGTGTATGACATGTTAGATAGTTGACTTGTATTTTCCTAGATAGCCATTTTTCATTTCTCTTGTCCTTTTTTTCATTTTCATGTGTGTATCGTGTTCCCATGTAATGTGCATTTGATGTTTCCTTCTCTTTGTACACTTCATCTATTTGTATCTCTATTCTTCTATATGTCATGCATCTTCACTTTTTATCTTTTCATTTTTTGTTCTCCTTTTAGGGATGACGCAAAGCGTAGAGATGCCCTATGTCTCTTCCATGTTCACCCAATTGGTCCCTTTTCCTTTTTGTATTTTTCTTGTGCTTTCCTTTTGGGGATGACGCAAGGCATTGAGACCAAAATATCTCCTTCATTTTGACACAAAAGATTTTCCTTTTCTCTCACCTTTTTGTTTTCTTTTCGCTTGTGTTTTCCTTTTGGGGATGATGCAAAGTGTTGAGACCACAATGTATCTTCCATGTTGACCTAGAACAGACTTTCTTTTTCTTTTGTTTTCGCTCTCCTTGTGTCATTCTTCTAGTTCTATGTGCTTTGGGGAATGATGACAGTTTTGATCTCTTTCACAAACACATTGCAACAATGAACATATTGACCCCAAAACCATAGATCCCTTATGTGTTTGGTGTGCTCTTTTCTGGGGGGCAACTCCCTTTCCTTGTTTTTCATTTTTGTTGACATGATGTAGCCTAACTTTGAAACATATGACTTGGCATAAGGCTTTCTAAGTTGGATCTCATATCTTGTTTTCCTTTTGCATTTTTCTTTCCTTTGCTACTTTAAATTAATTTCTCACAGAATGATGAGTAGCAATTCCTTTAAAGTGGGGGGCATACATTATCATTATTTCATTTGCATTCTTGGTTCCTCGTGTAGCCTTATTGTTTCATATGATGCATTTGTCACTTTGTGGATGACATTGGGTGTGATGTCCTTCATAAGTGTGATCTATCTTAGCATATTAAATTCCTCTTGGTCGCTTGATGTGATGCATTGCATCCCCTAAGTTGTGAATATACTATTCTTTGATTCGTCCTCTCTTGGAAACATTAGACACAATGTTCCCTAAGTGATTGAGCTTGCATGAACTTAACAAGACTCCTTTAAACATCTTTTACATTTTTATATTTTTGCATTTTAAATTTTGCATTTTTTCCACCTTGCATAACACAACTTGCATGATTGTGGTACCTTCCTTTTTGTTCATGAGTTCTAAGCATACGAATCTTTTCTTGTCTCATGAAGCACAAACCAAAATTTTTCCTTTGTGGTGCCTTGTTAAAGTTATCAAGAGGTATAACTTTGATATGGTTGAGTAGGAAGCCCATCTAGCACCATGAATTTTCCCCATAGCCACCTTTGTGTTTGTGAGTGTATACCATCTAGCGTATGTATCTCCTCTTTTGGGCTTTCTCACCCCATAAACAATCAGAAGTTCTATGGCCCCAGAGTGAGTATACTTGGGCCTTCTCACTCGGTGGACCATCATGAGTTCTGTCACCCTAGAGTAAGTATACATTCTCAATCAGCCTAGATCTAATCCACAACTAGTTGGACAAACGATCGAAGCTTCATCCAATTCTCAACACTTGTGTGTTCCTTTGTTCTTATGCTTAGTTTTCCATGGGATCTTCATCCTGGGGGCTTGATCATCCCTCTTGATTGTTGTTATTCCATCTTTCTAACATAAGTGCATTTGAACCCTCCTCTCGATATTCATGGCTGCTTTAGTGTGAGTTTGAAGCAAGTTCATCCTCTCACTAAAGTAGGGGCTAAATGTGCCATACAAAAATGGCCCCTTGTCATTTTTGTGGCCTTTAGGTCTTATTTCATGATGTTTGGTCCATCTTGCTTTGATTTTATATTGTAATTTGGCTTGCACATGCATATTTAGGTACTTAAATTCAAATATGACGTCTTGTGAAGGTGTTGTGAAGTGTTGTAAGACATTTCTACACTCTTCTAGGCTCTATTCATTACAATTCACCTAAAAAACACCCTTTCATCACTAAACAAGTCCTATTTTGAAGTCTTGTAAAGTCTTGTAATGAGATTTCACACTTTTCTAGGCACAAATTCACTATATATCCCTTTCTTATGCTTTATTTGACCTCTTTATTCCCTTATAAGCTTTAATTAAGTGTATTTTTGGATGTAAACCTGACAAACAACATTAAATACAAGATAATTCCTAACACCCATTTTTAAGTCCTAGGTGGGACCCATTTGCCATGGGTGGAAAATGAGTCCCCCTTGGCTCCAAATTCAAAATATTTTAAATTTCCTTTCATTTTTTAATTCAAAATCACTTGATGTCGGCCTGTGATGAGGTATTAATGAGCTACTAAGGCACAAGATGGTATAAATAATTGATTTTCACCTCATTTTACATCTCCTACAATCATACATCACATCCAAGCAATTTTTTCATTCACTCAAGCATTCAAGCACTTTACAACATCAAATCAAGCATTCATCAAGCATTATGGAGCATCCATTGATACAACTTCATATTTTCATCTACAAGGGTTTGGTAAGTTGATAAAATTTGCATGTTATTTGTTTATCATTCTCTTGCATTTCATTATTTTATTAAGGGTTTGATTACCAAAGTGGGGTTTGACCAAGGTAAACTCCTATTTCCTAACCCTCAACCATTTTTCCCCTTGTTGCATGTGTGTTTGTAGACCTAGGTATGTAGATTTAACAAGCATTTACGTGATTGAAGATTGGTCAAAAAGTCAACTAGGTGCTTCAAGTCAAATCTATCATATTTCAATCTTGGAGAAGGTTTTATGTCAATTTCCTATAGAATTGACTTTGACAACCCAACAAGCAGACACTTCCAGATTTGGTGTTGCAGAGTTGTCTCTTGGTTTCTCAGAATTTTGGGAGGACTAATTCACCAAAAGTGGTGAATGAGTCCCACCTTAAGAGTAAAAATCTAGATTTTTCTAGATTCTAGATCCCGACAGTTTGAAACTTCGTTCCCGACAGATTTCACCAGTAGCAGGACTAATTCTCCACCCTGGGTGAATGAGTCCTATTTTTTATTTTTAGTAATTTTAGAAAACATTCAGACCATTCCAGATTCCTCAAATCTTTCCCAGGTGCACTTTGATTCAGCCTTTCTCTTTTTTTTTTTGCATTTATTCATCTTTTAGTTCATTGTTTGCATATCATAGTTTATTTTCCAACATAATTTAAATCTTAGTTTTTCATTCATAATCATTCATATAGATCACTTAATTGCATTTAGTTCATTTCATTTAGCTTAGATAACATCATACATAGCATAATTTGAATGAACCCCTTAGAATTTTTGGCCCTACCTCTCTCTTTTTAGGTGAAAAACCCTAGAAGAGTTAGAGAAGTGCATTGGTCCCAAAAATGTACAGTTCAAATCACTTAAAGGAAAAGATGTTGATCAATCACCTCCTACCAAATTTATCATGAATAACATAGAGGAAGCCCCTACCAAGGTTAAAGACAAGCTAAAACTGAAACCCTTCTTCTTAATCCTCATTGTGGGGGAGAAATTATTGCACAACACCATGATTGACTCTTGCGCTAGCACTACAGTCATGCCCAAGCAGATAGATGAATCCCTAAGACTTAGCTATGAGCCTTTAAAGAAGGGGGCTATGCAAGTTGATGGGAACAAAATCGAAACCATAGGTGTCATCAAAGACCTCCCCTTGACTCTATTTTCCTACCCTAGGATCATAATTCCGCAAGACACTATGATCATAGATGTCCCCCATATGTTCGACCTTTGTCTATCCTAAGAATTCACTTCAAAGATAGGAGGGTATCTTTCTCTAGGCTGGTTGCACTTGATCTTAAGGACCAAGCATGGAGCTAAAATCAAAATAGTTTCTGAAGCTCTGCACTCGAAACATGTGGTCGATGAAGCTATGATCAACTTTGAAGCTTCCCATACCCCTTTCACTAAGGAAGAGACATATTGTAGTGAGTTGCTAGAAGATGAAAAGGTGATCGGAGATAGGACTGATAAAGAAGAATTCCTCTTGATTGAATATATAGATGTTGACCATTTCAAAAAATATCATGCTACTGGGCTAGGCACCTATGTCATCTATGATGAAGATCAAGTTCTTATAAAGGTCGTGAAGGAACTTGAGAGTGACCAAAATTCAGAACTATGGATGTTGCACTTTGATAGAGCAAGATGCAAAGTGGGCACAGGGGCTAGGATATGTTTGAAATCCCCACATAGTGAAAGAACACTTCAATCTTTCCACTTCCAGATTGCTTGTTCAAACAATGAAGATGAATATGAGGGCCTAGTGCAAGGTCTGAGCCTTGCCGAGCGGATGGGCATTAAGCAATTAATGGTGTTTGGAGATTCTGAACTAGTGGTCAAACAAGTCCAAGGGATTTCCATATCCAAGAATGTCTACATGAGATCCTACAGACATATATTCTTAGAGTCTGGGACTTGATAGAAGGTTTTGAATCCTTCAACATTCAGACAGTGCCTAGAGAACATAATGCTGATGTGGATCACATGGCCGCAATTGGATCTCAATTTGAACCCACCTCTAACCTAATGCATAATAAACACTCTGTATGAGTGATAGTATGACTGGAGATTCTAGATAATGATCAAAGCTAGAAGGTATTTGATAGCGATGAACACATCGCCTCATTTATCCAATAGTCGAGAGAATTTTCTGACCAACTCCAACCAAAGATTGCTAAAGCCTATGATGAACAAATCATTTAGCTAAGGTCTAATAAGCTTCTGAAGGGGTTGGTCACTCTCAAAACCTATTTGATTGTGACAATGCAAGAAATGATAAAAGGAAGTTTGTAGTGGACAAAAGTGACTATGCAGACCTTTAGGTCAGAGATGGAAGGAAGCTCAAAGTCGAGAAAGACATTTTGCATCATGACAAAGAAAGGATCACTAACTTCTATGAGAAGTATGGAGTAGTAGACTAGTCATATGATGACCTTAAGGGATACGATCCTGACATCATCCAACATACAATAAAGTTGATGGAGGGTGCAAAACTAGTCTACCAAAAATAGAGGCCAGTAAACCCAAAGATCAAAGCCATAATGGTGCAAGAGCTAACAAAGCTAATTCGGTCTTAGATTGTCTTCTCGATCAAGCACAACACCTGGGTATCCAACCTGGTGTTAGTCTGAAAGAAGAATGGAGACATCCACATGTGTATTGAATTTTGGGACCTGAATAGAGCATCCCTAAAGGACCATTATCCGCTGCCTTCTATGGAGACAATCTTGCAAATAGTGGTAGGTTCATAAATGTTTTCTCTGTTGGATGGCTTCTTCAATTACAATCAGATCCAGGTTAAAGAAGAGGACCACAAGGCAATGTTCACTATGAAGTGGGGAATGTTCGCATATGCAAAAATTCTTTTTGGCCTCTCAAATACAGGAGCCACTTTCTAGCGGGAAATGGATATTGCTTTTAGCGAATTGATTAACAAGATTATCCTAATCTATTTGGATGATTTGATTATTTTCTCCAAACATAAGGATGATCATTTCAATCACCTTGAGATGGTTTTCAAAAAATTCCAGGAGTTTGGGGTACCCTGAACATGAAAAAATGTGTCTTCAGAGTACCGCAAGGCAAGCTATTGGGACACGTAGTGTCCAAAGAAGGAATTGCAATTGATTCCAAATGGGTGAAAGCAATCAAAGAACTTGAACCCCGACCAGTCAATAAGAAAGGAGTCCAATCTTTCCTGGGGAAGGTAAATTTTGTGAGAAAATTCATTTGGTATTTTGCAGGGCTAATCAAGCCGATCACCCTAATGTTGAAAAAGGATCAATTATTTAAATGGGATAAAGAAGCTAGACAAGCCTTTGAGATGGTTAAGGATGCTATTTCTTTAGCTCCTATGCTGGTCAATCCAGACCTATCAAAGGACTTCATAATGTATGTATTCAGTAGCAAGTCAAGCATTACTACTATCTTAACTCAAAATGATGATGAAGGAAAGGGAGAACATCCAATAGCATTTCACTCCTAGACCCTAAAGGAATATGAGATGAACTACAAATTTTTCAAGAGGCAAGAATTTGCAATTGTTAAGGAACTCAAGAAGTTCTGACAACTAATATCTTGCAATAAGATTTTTTTTATGTCACAGATTCCAATGTGCACGAATACATCATGGAAGGAGAAATCACTGAAAAGAAGGCTAATTGGATTACTAAGATCCTTGAATACGACATTAAGGTCAAGCCTAAAAAGATCGTCTAAGGAAGAGGACTGTGTGAATATCTAGCGCACGACGAGGAAATGACAGCTGAAGAAGAGCAACCGGAGCTGGTTCTAATGAATGAGTCTAAATCCAAAGGTTGTTGGCTGGTGGAAAGAGTTAGATTCATGCACACAGGAAAATATCCACCCAGTCTTCCTTCTCAAAAGAGAATATTCTAGCGACTGAAAAACAACATATATGCACTCATCAAAGGGGTCCTTTTTAAGAGGAAATTCAATGACATTTTATTGCGGTGTGTCACCATAGAACAAGAAAAGTGGATTCTTGACACTTTCCACAATAGTCCTGCGGGTAGGCATTTCTCCACCAAGACCACCGCCATCAAAATCATGTGCGCTAGGTACTTCTGGCCTACACTATTTAACGACTCATACTCCCTGGTAAAAGCTTGCAAAGAATGCCAATTCTTTGTAGGGAGAAGAAAAAATTTCGCAATACCTCTCAATTTGATAGTGGTTGATGAGCCTTTCACACAATGGGGCCTTGATTTCATCAGAATGATGATTCCAAACTCTAGTGCCAGACACAAATGGATCCTAATGGCCAGGGACTACTTTACCAGGTGGACCGAAGCATGCCCTTTAAGAATGCAACAGAGGCAAAGATAGTAGATTTCCTTGAGAAACTGGTGACAAGATTCGACCCTCCCAAAACCATCATCTCTGACAATGCCAAGGCTTTCCTAGGCTCTAAGATATGTCAATTCATACTCGCACATGACATATTCTTGAACACATCATCAAATTACTACCTATAGGGTAATGGCCTAGCGGAGTGGACTAACAAGAATTTAGTCCAACTCATCAAAAGAATCAGTTTAGAGCACTAACGAGAATGGCATAAAAACCTTTGGGCAGTGCTCTGGGCAAACCACATAACTCCTAAGAAAGTTCTCAAGACTTTATCGTACGAGCTAGTGTATGGAAAAGAAGCACTATTGTCTATCTCTATGGATATTCTAGCATTGCAATTGCTGAAATCTCTCGAGGTAGAGCAAAACGGCGCCATGGAGGTTTGGATGGTTGAGTTGTTAGAAGTGCAAGAAAAGAGGTAAAAGGCCTTGATAGCTATGTACAACTATCAACAGGTGGACCTTAAAAGATGGTTCGACAAGAAAGCTTCAGACCAAGGTCTAAAATGCGAGGACCTAGTGCTAAAATTTAATGAAAGGGCTGCAAAGCCAGGTCAACACGGAAATTTCAATAGTCTCTGGGAAGGCCCTTTCAAAATAATTTAGTGCAAGCAGCATAATGCATTCAAATTGGAAAACATGGAGCAAGAAGCATTAGGGATTCTTGTTAATGGAATCCATCTAAAATCACTCAATTAAGCTTTAAAATTATTCTACCAATGTAAATATGTGAGTAATGTAATTATCTTTCTTTCATGTTTATTGTCGACCGGTCTTTCAATAATTAATTCTACAGTGCAAGGAAGCAAAAACAAATGGAGCTCATTATTGCAAAGTGCAAAGAGAGAAAATCAACCCATGAAGCAAAGGAATGACACCCATATGTGGAATTGAAGTGAGCACACATATGCAGGAAAAGAAAAAGCAAACCCACATTCCAGTTTGAAAGAAGAAGGGAGATAGAAATTTTAAGAAAAGCAATATCTTCATTATATTTATATACTTTGATAGGTGGGTATGTGCAGGATCATGATGGGCCAAAAAGTGGCAATACGATGGGTATGTGTAGGGTATGTGGTTGACGACTTTCTTTTAACCTAAAATTGATGAAACAAAAGGGGTTTTTAAAGGAGATTCTTAGCTTTCCACCAATATAAATTATGCTTTACTTTGAATTTAATAAATAATTATTATTCATTTTCTATTTGAATTATGACTAAATTCCTAATTGATAGCCGGATTGAAAACATCTATAGCTTTCAAATGGTACCGCCATTTCAGAGTGAGTGCGGTGGATCATGATGGACCAAAAGTGGCAATATGATGGGTATGTATTTCCATCTAATTTTTTCCCCAAAATTGATGGTGAAACTAAAAGGGTTTTAAAGGAGATTCTCGCTTCCACCAATATAAATTATGCTTTTACATTGAATTTACTGGGGTAATTATTTATTTTTTCCTATTTGAATTACTTTATCAAAAGTCCCACCTGGATAGGCTGATTGAAAACATCTATAGCTTTCAAACAAGACAAGACATTTTTGAATCCAAAACATGCCACATTCTATGTTTTTCATACTTAGATTAGGAAAAGAAAAATTGAATTTCATGAAGTTTTTGACCAAGCTATGGTTAGACATACTTGTTTTATACGGTGCTGTAATAAAAAAATTCATAATTTATTATTTACTTGGAAAAAAAAAAATTACAAAAATATGTGATCACAATCCGGACATGAGTCCCTCTACTCTCTTATATCTAAAAATCTTATAAAAAAAATATTATCATTTTATTGTGGTGCTAGTGGTCAGACGCATTGACCTACTTATTTTTTCCCTGAAATTTAAGTACTACCGCATTGAAATTTCAAATTTTCACCAAATAGATTTAAAAAAAAAAAAAAAACCTAGTAGTTTAGAAACTACATTCAATTTGCTACATATTCTATTCTTACATATTTTTGAAGAAATATAGATAACTTATTGAAATTTTTACGTCAAGTTTCCTAACTCTGATTTTTCTTAAATTTTTGCCACTTAAGGGCCTGTTTTTTCCATGATGATCCCGCATTACACTCTTGAATCCAAAATATGTGTCATATTCTAACGCTTATCATACTATAGTATTAAAGAAATAAAAATTGGAATTTCATGAAGTTTTGACCAAGTTAAGGCCGTCTATATTTTACAGTTTCAAAAGTTGCACAAAAATCATAACAATCATTTACTTTGGAAAATTATAAAAAAATATGCATCACATCCTTATCATTTGTTTTCTCCCCTACTTGCTATCCAAAATATTATAAAAACATATCATTTTATTTTGCTAGGTAATCGACAGTAATGGTTCCTTACCATTTTCCCCAAAAGCTTCAAGTACCAACGACTGAAAAAAAATTCTCAAGACATCTCAAACAAGACCTGCCTTTCAAAAACAAACCTTAGTAGTTTAGAAACTAAATTTATTCTTACATATTTTTGAAAGAATATAGATAACTTATTCAAATTTTTACGTCAAGTTGCCCAACTCTGATTTTTCTGAATTTTTTGCCACTTAAGGGCCCGTTTTCTCCATGATGATCTTGCACATACCCAACTACATCGTAAAAATGGCTAAGAGGCCATGACTTTTGAATATATATATATGTGTGTGTGTGTGTGTGTGTGTGTATCTTCTTTATCTATCTATAGTAAAGGCTTTCCTAGGCATATGTACAAAAAATAGACTAACGAGTATTAGTTCTTAAAGCATAAAAGGAAATTTTCAGTCGTGGGCATGAGTAGCAACAATGTAGGCATCAATGGAAGCATCTTGAATCACTTCATTGATAGGGGTACAACATCAGGACTAACAAAATCTTTAAGAGAAATGACAAGTGGTAGAGGGAATACTAGGTTCCTGAAGTCGGTGTACCAGTCGATGTCATAAAAAGTCACCACGTTGTACAGGAAAAATAAGAAATGGCATGCATGGGTGACACTTTAGTGATGTTTTTCTTGCGACTAGATGTGGAAACCACTCAAGAGAAACACCCATGGTATGACTGCATCTTCTTCAATGTATTTCTGGAGGTCTCTTGTCATTGGCAAGCCTATACGAACGCAAAATTTTCCACCACCTCTCTGAGGCTGCCCAAAAATTTCTTAAAAAATATTTTGAGCACTAGACGAAGAACCAATGGCTTGGGAACTGCAATGTCGAGCATGGATGCCACGAAGTGAGAGCACACATCAATGTTAACTCTGTACTTATCTTCATAGTCAATGCAGTCTCTCCCCAGAACCCACTTTATCGCTATAATGGCCAGAGAATGCTTATTCTTGGTCATCCTTTTGAGATGCCTAGTGAAATTTCACCAAGAAAGGGTGACTAAGATTTTTTACAGAATGACCTAATTGGAGTGTTCATGGTGCCTAGCTTTATGCAAACTGCTTAAGTCTAAGCTCTATGCAAATTCTATGCAACTGCTAACACTGAATGCTAAGCCAATTACCTATTACCAATTCTGCTAAGAGTGCTAAGTGTGATTTCGCTATTGCTTAAGTGCCTATTTATAGAAATGGCCAAGATAAGCATGGTAATTTGCATACCATAAACATAATGTTAATTAGGTACCATCTTGAAAATTGCACCAAGGGTTGCTCGAATTTCCCACCCAATTGTGTCTACTAGGTACGATTTGTTGCGTGCAAGATTAATAGGAGCTAATTAATTAAGCATAAATTGGTGGAAGTCTTCGGAAGTAGTCCATACAATCGAATGCTGAGGTGTCATGTTGCAGGAATTTTTTTGAACTCGAAGGCAGAACCCGTATCTTTTCAAGCACTTATTGCATATTTCACTTAATAATTCCGTTGGGGATATTAATTGTCACAACATATGAATGCCTAAGTTTCCTTCAAATTTTTGGCTCAAGTTACAAGAAAATCATGCTAAAGGACATCATTACCAAAGGTTATTATGAATTCTTGTCATTTCAAAATGGCAAGTAATTCATTTCTTACAAGAAAATAACTGGTGATACATTCCGAATTTAATGCTAGAAGGTGAGTGTTGTTGGCCACCCAAAGAAGGAAATAGTTAAGTATCACATGAAAAAGGCCAACATTGTGAAATCTTTTCAAACATGCTACCTAAAAGAAAAAGAAGTTTTGAGTGAAACCAGAGTCGAGGTAAAATTTTAGAAATTTGAGTTAAGTGGAAGTCTCTAGCAAAAGGAAAATGGCAGAAAGTTTGCAAGTGGAGGTACAAATAGAGGCGCAGGGAGAGGAAATGCAGAGCTTTTTCAATACTATGCATGTAGCATCAACCATCTATGTCTTTGAAGACATCTCTTCTGCTTCACCTGGTATACTAGATAAGCCAGAATGGGTAAACACAGGTCCTGGACAAGCCCTAAATTTATAGAAACCAGAGCCTAATCAAGGAGGATTGGGATAATATTCATGATTCCATTCTCACAAATAACCCTAAGTATTTTAGGGAGGCAGCTTACGAGTGGATGAAGAAATTCAATGACCCAGATACTTTGGTGCAGAAGCTATGGTTCAACGGGCTCCCACAATATATAGTCCTGTTTGTGCACTATTGCCCAAAACTAGTGCCATCGAGCATTTCAACCCAAACACCAACACCATCAAAGGCTTGGAGTTGAAATTTAATATTTGCTCGAGAGCTATCTGGAATATGCTATGCATCCCTGACCAAAGCCCCAGAGTGGAAGAGATAGAGCCATTCAACCTAGCGAAGGGAGAGGAAATATGGAGAACCATGAAAATGGCTCTAGATTTTTATAACAAAGAAACCCAATGGCCTAAAGAAGATAAACAAAATCCACCAAAGATCCTGGCACTGCACAAATCCTTCCCAATGGACATTCAAGAGGCCTTCTCAATGTTGGCATTTGTTTGCGCCCTGGACACCGACAAGGATGTGCATGAGTTTCAGTTGTGTCTGGAGTTTAGTTCCGTAGGCAACATTCCTATTTATGGTATGATTTTATACAATTCCTCATTGATGAGATGATAAAGAAAATAAGGGACTACCAAGCGCAATGAAGGTTTAGGTTTCCTTCCTTCCTTGCCCATATGTTTTTGCATCAAAACCCTGATTTCTTCAAGAAGCGTGTGAAGTTGGCTATTTTTTATGGATCAGGTAAGAGAAGGCCAGTTTCTACATAGACTCCTCTCCTCTCCTCTACTTACGATTATTATGCATTTTTAGATTATTTCTTGACTCTAATTTTGCAAGATTTGAAAGGAGATGATGGCATCGACCGACTCACCAAGGAGTAGACAGGGTATATGCAAAACTTCACTCCCAAATGTGACTGGTTTCTTAGAGTGGATTTCACCGTTTCATCAAGATCCATGTGGTTTCTGCAGAGACGAGCATGTATGTCTACATCCGGTGCTAAGCCCTTGAGTTTGCACGATAAGTACCGCTTCCTTTATTGACTACCTTTAGGACGATGAAAGAAAGGGGTTTTCATTTGCCCGCTAAGCTTCAAAATGGTGGTCATGAAAAAAAAGAAGATGCACCAGCTACTGGAAGATAAGCTGGCTCATCTGGGGTTAGTCATTATTTGTGAAAAATGGAACTACAACCTTGAAAATGACTTGCCGAATGAATTTTTCAAGGTAACGCATAGCCTTTGGCCTTACTAGGAAAAGAGGTAGAACTTGTTGAAAGATCTGGATGATCTATTGGTTGATTTTATTCACATTCCTATAGAGGACAATAGGCCACCATGGAATAGTTTCTACTTCATTGCAGAAAAGTATGATGAGAAGCACAAAATGGTAGCTGACCTTCAAAACAAGTTATCAAAAATAGAAGGATGGAGTGAGGAAAGAATTAGAGATTTTTGGGTGTATTACCAAGAGATCAAACAACCCAAGGCCCCTTATGGAAGCATGGAGTTGGATGAACAATTTGATAAGTTGTGGAATGAGGTGCACACGGATTCTGACGTGAATGTTGATAAGGACGATGATTCTGATGAGGAGTCTGAAGAGCATGTGGGGAAAGGAAAGGAGAAAGAGGCAGATGTGTCATCAACCTCTACTCAGCTAAAAATGAAGGCAATGGACCCGGCCTAATGCAATTACCAAAATGTGTAAGAATAGACATATGCGAAAACTTCATGAACCCCTCACTTGACTATGGCAGGAGGACAATAATGACAGCAATAGTCGAAACCATAGAGGTGGGAAGATGCCCTCACTCGCAAATGGTAAAGGCATAAAGAATAAGGTATTCTGAAGGTTTGCAGCGCTCGCTATTAGGCTGGGAGGCATGGCGGTCGAAGAACCACAATCGTACGGTGGGTCAGAAGATCGTAATTCACTTCTCTTTCTCGCCACTTCATAATATTTACCGGTGGCCGTATTTCTCTGCATTACCATCACCTGTAGGTGTTGTGCCCTTTTTCTACGCCTGGTGATGGTCAGGGTTTCTCCACACCGGGTTCTCCCATGTAGGGGCCATTTATCTTGATGCCTCAAAGCCCTTACGCCATCCGTCCACTTTGTCTGCTCACCAAAGCTCTGCTTTTCTACAAAGCGGGGCGCTATTGAAGCCCCTCTGGGGCGCTGCTATGTCGGTGATCCCAACCTAGTCCACTCAGTAGATGGAGTGCGTCACAACTCTGCTTTTACCATAACACCTAATGAGTCCTCTCGTGGGGTCACAAACCGAGCTTTGGCATGTCCCTCATTTCTCCCTATAGACAATTGATCTCCCAAAGAAGAGAATGCCAAGAACTACTACCCTAACATTCCCTTTTGTCCTACCTCCTGGTGCAACTTTAACAGGTGAGCTAGTTCAGTCGCCAACCCAATTTATGGAATAGGGTGATGTTACAAAGGAAGCATGAGCTCTCAAAATTTAGAAGCGAAAGGCCAAGGATGAAAAGAAGCCAATAGAGACAAAGGTGTATACTATTTACAATGAAGCTAAAAAATCGATCCATTTTGCAACCATGTATCAAAACATCACCAAACCGCAAGGGGAGATACATCCAGATGATTACAACATGTTTTCCATGGGATTGGATTTGAGCATAGCCTGACCACAGGACAAAGTTGAGCTCATGGAAGAAATGTAGTGGGTGTTGACTACTAACTTCCTCAAGTCTGGTCGCCAACTAAAGAAGAAAGAAGAGGAACTGAAACTTGTGAAGGATAGGGTCGAGTTCCTGCAAACAAAGGAAAAAGTGATGGAAGAAAAAATTGTGTGCTTATTAGAGAAAGCGTAGACAACAAAGGTAGAGAAAAACAAACTACGAGAGGAACTTGCAAAGTTCCAATCCATTGACCCAACCCTGGTCGACGCACTATAGCGGAGGAACCAAGACTATCAGAGCAAGTTATCTCTGGTGGAGCAGGTGGTGCAATAAAAGGGAAAGGATTTTGAATGACAATGTGTTCAATTCAAGCAACAAATGCAACATAAGGCTGCAAACTTTTGGAGCCAAAAGGCCCACTTGGAAAAGCAGAATTAGCGAAAAAAAGTTGGGCCAAAGAAAAATGGCTCTTTGAATGGAGGACTTTGTTAGAACAACTTGCATCCACAAACAAGAGGGTTGCAAAATTGACACAAGATGTTGGCTCAAAAGATGCAAAAATTTCCCTTCTAAGGAGTATTCCCCAGGCCCCTACTGCCCAGCTGGACCTCATTCTAGTGGCTCAGTAGCTATATGTTTCATACTAGGAAAAGGTCAAGGCCTTCTTTCTGACACTACAGTTGATGCTCCAATTTATGTCACAAGCGACAAGCTTGAGAAGGGAGGTTCATGGAGCAATTGAGCAGTTCCCGCAGTTTATCGTAGAAAGGGTTCCTTAGGTAAAAAATTTGCTAAGTTATACATGGTCTCATATGAAGACTTAGCAAAGTTAGGTATTGAGGATCAAAAGGCTACTTCCAAGATGGCAAACAAATTCATCTACTACCACTTGGCTATCCTTCATGCTAACGCATGTGCAACCACCTTGAGCGAGACTATGGATAGCATGTAGGAAAATCTCTCCCAACTAACTGAGATGGGTCTTCCCTCCCTATTTCTTCCGGATGACTTGGTGGCCACAACAACAAATTGCAGTGAAGATTGAAGAGAAGAAACATAACACATCTACTTTCTAGAGGTTCATCCAACCTCCTACCGCAACAGATATTGAAGGTTTCATTCATCTGATTGGGTGCTTACCCTTCCAACTTGAGTCCAGGGCCGGTTTACCTACGATACTGCCTTATAAAGAAATGATCAACTTAAGCAAAGCACAAGAGAATCTGTATGACATATCAAAACCATCTGAGGCTGACTAGTTGCCTCTGCAGGAAACTCTTTCTAAGCTTTGACTCCATCACCCTATGGATGGGGCTCTGGTCTGCAAGCCATAGAAAATTTTGGGTTCCTCATTCCGTAGGTGAAATTCCCCTGGTAGTCAACAAAAGTTGTGAATATGAAATTTATCAAGCTCCCTTTGGGTGGTTTTATTGTGCTAAGTATTGGCCTGCTCCTCATATGTTTGAAGTGTCATCCTTCGCTTCTTAATCGAGCTATTTTTTGATAAACTCTGTCAGTCACCACAACATGTCTTCTAGGTTCTTCTCGTAGCAATTGCTTCCTTCGCTCTTCTACCAGCTCCCACCATGCTTCCATGTGTTTATGCCACAGAATTTTCATAGCTCCTTCCCTTCATTTTTTCATTGGGCCCCGTCTGTGTGCCACGTAGATTTCATTCACATGCATTTTTTGGCAGACCCCATAGTTGGAATCGATAGTAAAGAATGCTACCACATGTCTTCCCACTGAAAGCTTTCATTGAAGAAGAGGAGAAATGAACCATGAGTTGTGACCTTCTGCCACATGTCCCTTTCATGGTGACTTCATCAAAATGAAGGATGGAGCAAGTAACAAGCTGTGACATGTTGCCGTGTGTCTTAATTTCCTTCATAGGTAAATGACACTTGTCTGCACGATTTTTTTTGGACCCCTACCATCATTTTTAGGGGATGCATCTAGCTAGGGAGAAACTACGTGCTATGGCCCGAATCTTTTCTGTTACAACAGCTGAGGGAAATCATTGCATCAACCATTATTGCTCAAGATATAGAATCTTTTCTATTACTGGCCCACCAAGCGATGGGATTTCTAGCTATATATAGTACTTCTTGCTTCAGAAAATGAGTTCGGAAGATGCAAAAAAAATAGAAAAAGACACCAAATAGTTTTTTATTTTTTTTAGATTATTGTATGATACTTTTAGACTATGCCATTGTTCGACCTCTTTTTTTTTCTTAAGCTATTTGATAAAATATTGATATGGTGCCATTATTGTCTTGAATTGTTCATTTGTAGAACTTCTATGATTTTAATACAAGTTTGTTGGTTTAGATAATGTCTTTGACTCCTCTTTTTAGTGAATGTGTGAAAATTATTTTATGTAATTAGATGAATTGTTCAGATCTTTATCTTTGATTTTTGTTATTCTGGAACATAGCAGATTGTTGAATGGGCCCTTCAATTGTATTCAAAAGATATATTTACCATGCCTTATATCTAAATCTTGGTGCATCGCCTTAGTTAGACCTTTATTTTTTATATTTGCTTCATTTTCCCATTCCAAAACCCTAATTATAGAAGTTGACTTCTTAAAAAACCCAGAGGTTACTCAGTTTAATGAAATTGGTCCCCCCATTAACTGAGTTTCCCATAAAGGTTGTTACATTGGCAATTTTTTGCATCAATACCAGATTTACACCAACTGTTCAAGATCGAGACAGATGCAATTGGATTTTCCATAGGAGCAGTGATAATGCAAGTAGGTAAATCAATCTTCTATCACTTTGAGACATTTATAGGTGCAGTCATTAACTTTCCTACTTATGAAAAGAAACTTTATGCATTAGTTCAAAGTGTTAAAAAATGGAAACACTACTTAATGGGAAAGAAACTGTAATCCACACTGATCACCAACCACGTCAGTACTTGCATTCACAGTCTAAATTACAACAAAGTAGGCACTTTAGGTGGATGGGTTTTCTTCAACAGTTTCATTTGGTAATTAAGTACAAGAAAGGTTCCCATATTGAAGTAACAAATATGTTATCTAGGCCTCCTGTTATGAATGCTTTGATTATCCTTAAAGCTAGTTCCATGCTACATGAGAGTTTTCAGGAACAATATGCTAATGATGAAGACTTTAAGGAAATCTATTTAGCTCTAATTGTAGGAAAACATGTAGAAGAAAAAGATTACTATGTGTAGGATAAACTGTTGTATCACTTGAGAAAGTTATGCATTCCAAAAGATGAACAAGCATAGGTAATCAAAGAAGCACACACCTCATTGATTGCAGGACATTTTAGGGTAGACAAGACAATCACTCAACTATAGAAGTATTGTTATTGACCTTATATGCAATAAACTGTAACTAAGTATATTAGAGGTTGTGCATGTGTGCAACAAGAAAACCTAGTAATAGGAAATTGGGGTTGTACCTTTACCATCCTCCCATAGAAAGATAATATTAATGAATTTTATCCGAAGGAATTACCTATACGGAAGGGTTGGTTCATCGTGTGGACGGTCGGTTTAAAAAATACATTAATGAAAACATATCACCACTAAATGATGGCTGGATATGCGACCGGATGCGGGAATTTAAATTCGGGTAATTTTGGGAATTAGCTTTCCGGCGAGGTTCGCCAGGACACCAGCTGAAGTACGCATCACGGTCAGTGAACCGGAGTAGAGTCAGCGAAAACAAAGAGAGGAACTACACAGCAACCTTCCCAAAACATGCCGGACAAAGTCTTCATCCTGTGCCGCCCAGCCATGGCGGCGCTTTCTTCGAGATGCGCGGGGTGCCGTTTCAAAACGTTGGCAGGTGGAGCACGCTTTTAGGAAAAAGATGATGTTGAAGATGGACACCATGATGCAGAGAAGGCTTTAAAGTTCATCTAGAAAGTCCAAGCAATTCATTAGGTAGTGTAAGCATAGTTGGAGAAGAGCCAAGCCAAATATAAGGCTCAACATGATAAGCATCACATTGATCATCATTTCCAGGTTGGAGAGAGAGTTTGATTACATATCAGTAAGGAAAGAATGCAAGGCAAAGGAAGGGAGCTCAAGCCAATCTGGTATGGTCCCTTTGAGATCTTGGAAAATATTGGAACCCATGCCTTCTTCCTTAATCTTCCTCCATACATAAACATCTATTCAGTTGTCAATGTTGGGAATCTAAATTTGTATGAGCCTCCAATGATATTGGATGAAGACACAAACATTCAAGTTCCATCAGTTGATGATCTTTCACTAGAGTACATGTCAGAGTTGCTAGAGGATGTCATCTTAGATAGGAAAATTGGGACTTCACAAAGAGGCACAGTTGAGTACCTCAAAGTGGGAATGAAGGGGATGAATCCAAGCAAGGAAAAATGGACAGAGATTGGTAAAGTGGAGGAACTCTACCCTCACTTGCTTTCTGAGTAATCAAGCTTTTGGAGGTCCAAAAGCTCTCTATTGGGGAGGACTGATCGATGGGGATACTTTTTCAGCAAAAATTGAAGTGTCCCCAACACTCCAAAATTCAACATCATTAGAAAGAGCTCAAAATCTTGATTCCAACACAACTTGAACGAAGTCAAAAGGAGCTTGTATGCTCAAGTTATGGCTAGTCAAAGTTTGGTCAAACTAGTACCTGAGGCTGTTAGAAAAGCAAAAAAATGGTCAACACAAAATTGCTCAAAATTAGTGCCAATTTGAAGAGCTCATCGAGACCTTTCCAACGGTGCTCATTTCATTGAAAATGGAGTCTATACGCCCAAGATATCGCATGTCAAACTTTGTAGTTGACCATGTTGATTAGATGGTATAGTTGATGATGTCAGCATGAAGTCAACATTCTAACTCGATAGGTTTGTACCATACAGACATGACATGGACCAATTAGTTGTTGAAACGTAGCATCTGTATGATGACATTAGCAGTACGGTAGGTGATGTGGCATGGTGAGTTGGTAGTAAAGTCATCAACATATTTGGTGAATGAGGTGTTGACACATGTCCTCCAGTGTGCAGTTAAGTCAGTAGTCCACATGTTTTGGTAGCGAATCAGGGGCTACCACATGGCCTAATTAGGTGGCACCATGTGGCACCTCTGTGGTGGTCTCCTCTGGTCTTCGGCTCATGTGTTCCCAAAAATAGTTGGCCAGTGGGGTCGAACCCCTAACCTCATCACTAATGGTCATCGGCCCATCCATTTTTCCACACATGGTGGCTTTACCATGGATAGAGTAGTCATTTGTTTTTTTTAAGAGCTATTGAAAATCATCTATAAAAAGCCAACGGCGGGGTTGAACCCCTGACCAACGGCTTATAAAAAGAATAAGACAACACTGCAATGCCAATGCGGTTTAAAATATATGTGGCATGGGTTTGTAATAACCCATAGTGAAGCTGAATAATCCCTTAAATTTACAACTAACCCCCATAAAATAAAAATTAAGTTAATCCCTAATAAATATGGATCTATAAAAGCCTAATAAAATTAATTTACAAGGGGCTTCAATAAATCTAAAAGATATTTAATGATTTTTATGATTTAAAGAGGGGATATTATGAAGATTATATTGTAAAAATGGGAGATTGGGAGATTTTATTGTAAAATAAGGGGATATGTTTGTTTCCCAAAATAATTTGGTTTTAGGCCAAATTAGGCCAATTTTATGTATAAAAAGGGAGGAATTAGGCCTTAGGGGGTCATTTCGAAATCAAGCAGGTGATGACGCTGGGAGAATTACACTGAAGACTTGAAGCCATTCCTGTATGTTGGAGGAACGTTATGTCGCTGAAGTGCAGGAAGGGAATGGATCTATTCTACAATTGTAATACTATTCTTGGAGCATAATAGGATGCTCACTCTATTGGAGGACGGGATGCAACCTTTTAGCGAGCTCCGTTACATTAATTGTGTTTTCTTTATCTCTTTCTCTCTTTCGTTTCCTTCCATTTATCACGCTGACATGCTATGTTGTTTAGTACCACTATGCCATTCCATTTGGAAAGAAACAGATAAATCAATTGCGTAATAAAGATAGCTAATTTAACATTTTTCTTCCTCTATTTTACAAGATCAAGTTTCGTATCAGAGCTTTGTGTGACTAGTATTGCATAAGTGGATGGTAACACATTCCAAGAAACAATGAGGTGAAGGTGAGCTAGAAGAATACAATCCTAAGATCGGCAAATGAAGGACTTCGCCAACGATGGAAGAAAATGATGCTAGGAAAAGTACTGAGCCTGAGCTTGATGATAAGTCTTTTCAACAAGCCTTTCTTGACATGAAGGCTATGGTGGAAGAGCTTTATGTGGGAAAGAAGAAGCGCGAAAAGGGAGATTCTTTGAAGCAAGAAAAGAAGGAAGATCATTCATAAAGAAGGAAAAGCTCCAAAAAATCCATCTCCTCCATCTTCCCCTTCTTCTCTATCTTCCCCTTCTTCTTATTCTA
>VDFB02083006.1:0-20450 GCA_007258455.2 Sequoia sempervirens
GTATTGAGTACATTGACATTTGCTTGATTACTTCATGATGGTGCTATGTTGCATTTGGAGTTGGCATGGATTGGTTGGTTACAGGTACTCGTGGATACTTGGAGACATAGGTGAGGCGTGAGTTCTCTTATGATTAGAGACATGTGTTGAGATGGTTACTCTTGATGAGATTTCAGCAAGGAGTCTGAGGAGCCTACACCTTGGTTGGACGTGAGTTCAACATGGACCTATGAGGAGAGTGTTCTTGGATGAGTAATGATGACTTGGATGTCTTGGAGGAGCATTCTCATTTCCCCACTCTTAGTCTACTGTTAGTTTCACTTGAGGTATCTTGATGGAGCACATGGGGCACTTTGATTCCATGATGGTATATGTGGCTATATGGATTGTTCATTTGATTCATGTTTTTGAGTTACTTGTTCCCCTTATGCAATGTATACAACAAATTGGGAGAATGTTGGGAAAATGTGTATTTGTACACCTTACATTTATGTATTTAATGTAATTCTTGGGGCCACTTAATGTTGCATGTAACATTGGCACATAAGTTAAATTGATAAAATGTAACTATTTAATATTGGGGAAATAATAAATAAAGTACCCAATATTAAATAAGGGGACATGGTTTGTAATCTCATAGTTATTGTCACATAGTTTTGTGTAATACCACTTAGTGGTTTTGTGGGAGCTTGCTTCTATAAAAGCAACCACAAAGGTAGTTATTGTGTGAGATGCAATTTTGCATGATTAGCTCTAGTTAGCATTTGTGAGGGTTTGAAGCATGGCACATGATGTGTGGTTGCATGTATTTGCATGGATTGCTTGGAGAGAGCTTGTTGCTTCAATGGTGTTCATGGAGATTCAAAAGATGTATTGTAATCTTATTGTTGAATAATACATGAGAGATGGATGCTTTTAGAGGCTGGGTTTTTTTCCCTCTTGAGGGTTTTCCCAGGGTATATCTTGTGTCATATTTTCATGGGTATGTTGTCTATTCTCTTGCATGTGGATTTTGAATGCTTAGATGCATAGATTTATTTATGGGTTATGTGGAAATTGTCTTTAATTGGCTGCAAGTTTCCAACAATCGTAAGGCATATTTGAATGAAGATGATGAATCCAAAATGAATCTTCCAATTTGGGGAGTGAATTATGACATGCTTATGACAAGTGGAAGAAATATGCTTTTTTTAGCTTGTGAACTCATCTTGGGATGTAGGTGTTAGTTTTATAACTAGGTATTTGGATGCCACCTTTTTGGGTGATTTTAGTCCATGATATTATAATTTTTCCATTTTATAGTTTTGTGTTACACCACATCTCTTATTTAGAAGAAACTACAGTGATTTGGAGAGGAAAGTATTTTCATTTACATATTATACAGGTTTGTCTAATTTTAGGTTCAATTACAAATACTCAAATTTTTACAACAATGAAACCAAGAGTAAAAGAAGTTACACCTGTACCTAATAGCTTTGGCACAATAGTTGGTGATGTAGTAGTAGGATCCTTAGAAGGAGAAGAGTTCCTTGACAAAATATATTTGGGAGTATTGGCAACACCCTATGACTAATTTTTCTAATTTCCAACCTCCTTTGTTGTTTGTGCTCTTTGATTTCTGGTAAATATAACACATAACTGACCATGTAATTCAATAAAAACATCACCACCTCATTCTGAATCATATTCTTATTCAAGGACGCTAATAGTAGAGTCATCATAGTAGCCAATGGTTTCTCAAATGGGTTCTTCAAGGACTGACCTCATAGCAACAATTTGCACGAATCGATTCATTTCCAAACATGAAGCACTACCATGATGAGTTGTAAAATGGAAGTTGCACATGGCATTGTTATTCCACCCATTTGCAGTAGGTCTTTCAAGGACTAGCATTTATGTTGGGGCCTGCATTCCCAATGTATCACGATCAAAAAGGTGGTTGTGCTTGTAGCATTTTCCTCTTCAGAGTAATTAAATCATTGGTTATCTTTTGAACCACAAAATCAGTAGAAGTGGAAGGAGAAAATGTGGATATCTCTATCTTTTTGTAATTCTTTTTTCTATTTTCTAGTAGTAAGCAAGTCATCTTCTATTTCAATTATTAACACTTTGTGTTGCATCAAGATCACCTGCCCTTTCCTTTCTTAGCTAGAAGCTAACTTCGTGTGGTTGGGAATTTATAAACAAGCACTTTTAATTCTATATTGTAAGTTGTTTTGTTGCTTCAATTTTATTAAATTTAGCAACAAACTTATTTATAAGTTCATGCATTTAATTTTGTAATTAGGTGAGTTGTGCTAATAGGTTGTGTTCATCCTCATCTTTCTTTAGCTTTTCTTTCATGTCTACCAAGATCTTGTGAAGCTAGTGGAAAAGTGGTAAAACCATTTAGTAGCTACATACCTCAAGGATTCAACAAACAACCTAACTAAAACATCTTGTTGCACACCCAAAATGATAGGGGTAAGAGAAAAAAAGGCATTGATGAATTAATTTGTCCCAAATTTTCCATCTCCTTTGAATTTAGGTAAATTATTTTTAGACTCGTGTGGGATATCCTGAGGTTGGTTTCCTAAAGTAGGGGTCAAATGGTGGCACCCCAAGGTACTGGTGGTTGTTGTGCCATGATTTGTAACAAGATAGGTTGGATAATTACCACAATAAATAGGATCACACCATGTAGTATATGTGCTTGACAAGTAGGTAAAACAACATATATCTCGATATGGGAGGATGGCGTACTCGTTGACTTGAATTTTTTGCCTACACATGTAAGATATGTAGAGAATTCAACCCTTTCCACATTGCCAAAATAAAGATCCAATATTCCCTTCTTACGACCACCCCTTGAATATATATCCTTGTAGCTAGTGTATTGAATTATTGTTGGTTACCTTGGGCTACTTGCAGTGGGTTAGGTTGGTTTTATCTAAGCATAGCCACAATTGTTTCTATAACAACAAGATGTTACCCTTAAAACAAATTCTTGTCTACTTTAATTTTGATTTCTTATCCTAGATCTTCCTCATCATTCAATTCTTAATCAACTTGACAATACTATTGGTTGGACACTCTATATCTCCAAGCAAGAGTATGTAAATCAGTGATAATGTTTTCTTGTTTAGTTCCAACCAATAGATATTTGATTATAGCATACCTTGATTATAGATTGTTGTGGGTACATAATTAGACTACCTTCTTGTAGAGACGAATCAAACAACTTACTATTAAAATATCTATTTGTTTCCTTACACTCTACAAAGCCTATGTTTCATTTAAACTATCAACACAAACTTAAGTTAATATAATAACTTTAATTTCTTGCTAAATTTACTAGTCTTTGATGTGCAGAATTTTGATCTGAGGGGTTCATACTATTAGATGGACAAGATTGGAAATTATAGAGTTTAGAAAATGTATTTTGTAATTTTTCGTGGCCAGTTGTGGAGAAACAAATAGTGCAACCAATTGAAAATGTAAAAAATCATAATTATTCACTCCATTTCTTACATTTCCATGTTTTAAAATGCAAAAAAAAATAGTCCCAGACATTGTAATTGATGAGTGGTTTATTAACATCTTTTTATTGCTTTTTATATACTTTTAAGACACTCTACTTATGTTTTTGAAGTATCTCTCAGACAATATCTCCATAGTATGTTATCCTATTATGCATACCTTGCCACCTTGAACCCATTTTGTGAAAATGAAATATGGTGAATTATTCGTATAATTGCATGGATTAAATATGAATATATATGTATGTGAATGGATGCTATGATTTGATTATGGTAGTTAGCTATATATATGTGTTGGATGGGCTAAACTCTTTTGCAGCTTAACACACGGTGGCAAGGAAGGAGTATTTATAGCAAGTACCAAGTTGCAAAGCAGGGGATTAATGAGTTCGAGCTAATCAAGTGAAGGGAACTATGGAGTTGAACGTGGTCATTATAGAAGAATAAATGTTGGAAGATGTTTGTTCTTAAATATTGGACAGTTATCCATGTGTTTCACATGCAAGTTGTCTTTATTTGAATAGGTCTCTTTTTCCAATTGGTTAGAAGAATAAGTCAAATCATTATTTCACCTCCTTGTATCTAGGAGTGAGATTTATGATTGTTGTTAGTTAGTTGGCAGTTCGAATAAGACTCTCCCCATTTTGTATAAAGTTGGGTGATGAGCTCATAGATTAGTTAGTTGATTTTGTTACAAAATTTCAGCAGTTAGTAGTTTTTCAGTTGATCAAGGATATGTTGTTACAATGAAGTTATGGAATAAAATTGAAGAAAGATTTTGTCTAATATCTGGTGTTGTATAATGAATGGCGTTGTATGACTTATGGATGTATGAGAATCTGAATTAGATCTAGTTTTTACTTAAGTGAAGCAGTCTTCTGAGCTGGCCACTCAGGTATTGTTCATCACTTCATTTACATTTCAATTATTTATATGCTTTCATTAATTTTTTTTTCTTTATCTTATACATGCATTGTAAGTAAATGGTTTATGGATAAGTTAGAAGTTGTGTTTGTTCATGAACAAAGATAGAAAATAGTTCTCCGGAGATTAGGATTGATTGTCTTATCATTTTAAATAGTTTCAAATTGATTTTGCATTCGCAATTTTTAGCAGACACCTACAACTTATGCTACAAGTACCCGTAGCCACTAGGTTATGTAACTACTTTCACTATTTTTACAATTCTATTAATTCCAGCAAGTAAAATAGTTTGAATAAGTTAGAGTAAAGTAATTTAGGTCAGTACAAGCCTATGAGGACACATATAGTGGAGTTCCATCATAATTTTATGCACCCTGGTCGATAATTTAATGTAGGCCTACAATGTCAAGAGGACTGTTCAGCTTGGTACATCCATGAATTGTGTAAAATTTACCAAGTCCATAACAC
Source organism: Sequoia sempervirens (assembly GCA_007258455.2). Lineage (NCBI taxonomy): Eukaryota > Viridiplantae > Streptophyta > Pinopsida > Cupressales > Cupressaceae > Sequoia > Sequoia sempervirens. The sequence goes on from VDFB02083006.1 coordinate 4,911, forward strand.
ATTAGTTTTCCTACGTTGATAAGATCCTGCAATAATAACCTACCTATTAGCTAAGAACTAATAAAATAGAAATGACCCATATATGTACAATTACAACTACAATTAAGATTCAATCAAGTTAAGAATAGAATAAATTTTAACATCCACGAGGCCAAAAGAAATATCTTATGGGACATCATCCAACCATGTCAATCAAGTCTTATGCCTTTCATTTCTTCTCCTATTCAAAGTGATAATGAGTTCTCCAACTTTCTCAATTGTCCCCTCAATAAATAAACTGGGTAGAGCAACATCAACCAAAATACTAACATGCTTGGCCATGATGTCCTTTTGGGCATCACAATAAAAAATAATGTGTTTTTTATTCCACTACCCCAAAAGAGAAAAAGACAAAATTTATCTTCCCAAGCTTCTTTTAGCCTTTTCCACCTTCCAATTTCACAATGAAGTTGACACGAGTTAGTTCTTAACTAAGCAATCAGAATCATTGCTTTCCAAGGGATATTTTCCCTTGTGTATGATTTTTTCTAATGATCACATGTGGGGTTAAATTCCTCAAGATAATAGTTCATCTTTCTCCCTAGAATTTTTCCCCACATAGCCTTGTGAAATTTTTCTATGACAAATGCATTGATATCTTTCTTGTCACTAGGATAAGCATTCAAATAAATATTTTGTTTATTCATCAACTTGTTGTTTTGCTTCATCTATAACTTTTTTCTCTCACGTAGGTCCTCGTTGAAGACAACCTTAAGCCATTTGATTTCTTCCATTTGATAAATTCTTTTGAGTTAACTTATGAGATGAACCATACCAATGGCTTCCATGGGAACAACCCTTATTTTAGCTAGTAAATTCTCATAAGTGGTTGACAATTTTATTTTGAACTTGCTAGTGATCATGTGCTTTTGAATTATCACCATTTGCTTCTACTTTAGGCTCGCAACCATAAAGCACCAGCAAAATAACTAAAATCATAAAAAGGAGTCTAAATAGTTTTCCAATCCCATAACTATTCCTCTCTACATTTGTTTTGGAGGGAAAGTAAAGCTTTCTAATCCCCCAAAGTTCTTTTCTTTCTACAGGTCTCCTGACTAATCTTGTTGTTGAAGTCAATCTCAAGATACTTGTATTCATTTACTTCCTCAAGAGTATTTCCTTCAAAGTAGAACTTATTTTGGATCTTCATCTTTTGTTGGAGAAAATCATGACTTTGGTCTTGCTAGTATTGACTTGTATACAAACAACTCTACAAAAGTACTCAAGGGAAAAAAGGTGTTCTTGGAACTCATGAGCTGATTTGGCTTCTGAAATAAGGTCCTTTGCATATAAAAGAAGTTTTATCACATATTCCCCAAGGCAACCACATCAGCACCATGTAATTCATCTATTCTTCAAGTTTATCAATGTAAAGCCAAAAAGAGTGGGAGAAAGAGGGCACCCTTGCTTGACTCCAATATCACTCCTAAAATTTTGAGTTACGTGTTTAAGTTTTGATTTTGAAATGGACTTCTTCGTATAGCTGATGAACTATTGCTCTAAAATGCATTAGAATACCAAGCTCCTATATCCTACATAGCTTATCTTTGAGGACCGTGTCAAAGGCCTTCCTAAAGTCAACAAAACAAGAATAAGCTTCTTCCTTTTCATCCCAAACATTTTCAATGATGTGCCTCAAATTGACTGCATGATCTAGCATAGAATGCCTAGGCCTAAAACTTGCCTACCATTTTGCTCTTTTTTCCTTCTCCTCTGTCCACTTGTTGATTTTTCTTTCAACCCGTTAATGTTGAAGCAGCTTCAGTCGTTCCTTCCAGCTCAGCTCTATCTTGGCAACATAAATTAAATAATAGCTGTTGGCTATTTAATTTATAGTTATTGTTTTGTATTATCTTCATATAGTATGGCCGACATGAGAAGATTCAAATTCATCTTAGAAGACATTCAATATTTGACAAGGTCGACTATCATTAAAGAATATACGCGATTTCTTAGAGGCCGACTTGAAGAATTTTGAGGGATGTGTCTCTCCCATTCACTTGTATATATACACCTTAATTCGTCCATTGTAATCATCTAGCCGAGTTCAGTTATTCACATCAGTTCTATATCATCAAGTGCGAATATATCTTCAAGTGCGAATTTATCTGATGTTCAAGTGTGAATTTATCTGATAAGCAAAGTGCGAATTCAAGATACAGGGCGAACATATTCAGCGCCAAGACATTACTCAGTGCGAACTTTACACAGTGTGAAGATAATACAGATTGAAGACCATCCAGTGCAAAGCGAATATTGCCAGATCCGTGTTTAGTCAATTTGGATGTTACCAGGTGTGAATTGGCAGGGTGCTATCTGTTATTCCATACTGCCAGGTGCTGTATATCGGTCTTGTGTTAGACCTCATTGTAAAGTGAAATATTGTCACTGTCATTATAAATAAAAGAGAGATCTTTGTTGCTGGGTTTTTCTCCCTCAAGAGGAGGGTTTTCCCAGGGTAACTGCTGTGTTATTGTCTCTGATTTTGAATTATTTTCATGTGTTTAATCATTCACATAAATTTAACACAACCATGCTACCAAATAGCTTTGTAAGCAAATTATTGACCATGATGGTCATATAGTTGGGAGAATTATTAGCATCACCACTCTTAAAAAGAGTTAGCGCTAAGTTGGTGGTCCAATCTCTTTAGAAACCATGTAGAATGATGTTGGATATTCTCACAATGTGAGGCACGAGGATACTCATCCCTCATAAAAAGTATTTAGCCCAAAGTTGGACTAAGTCATTTTCTTTTCCCACACCCAATTTCTTAATACCAACATTCACCTCTTGCAAAGTGAAAAGCATATTTGACGTAATGATCAAAGGAGCGGCTTAACCTCTGTTTCTTGTCCATAAAGTTATTTTGCATAATTAAACCATTGACTAGTTATGATATTATTCTCTATATGTGTTCTTGACTAAAGCTCCCTCCACAATAATTTACTTATTTTTCCAAGATAGATTAGCTCTTCATGCCTTGCATTCATGAACTCAACATTTTTCTCTTTTAAGATTTGGTTGTAATACTTTATGATCAACTTCTCTTTTCCTTTCTCTTTCAACAATCTCCATGTCATTTTGCAATCGTTGTCAAACCAAACATTAACTAGGAAGCAATTTGTTTCAAACTTCTTATTTTTTGCCCTTTTGCACTTCTCAAGTGCACTATGAATTAAACTGGTTAGAGCATGACTATTGAGGCCTTATGAATTAGCTTTTTGCTACTTGACTAGTTGCACTAAAGCTTCCTTAAAGATATTACAATTTCTTACGTCAAAAGAATTCTTCCTTTTGCAAGTGGTTGCTAATGATGTTGAGCTATTAAAGTTGCTTTTTTTTTTCAGACACAGTCCTTAAATAAATTGGGCTATGATCAAATTTTAAATCCCATATGTGGGAATTGATCATGACCTCTTCTATCTTTTCAATCAAGCTTTGGAAACAAATTGCATAATCCACCACTCTTGCCCTGTTAATTATTACACATAAAATTTTCAGATTTCTTCCATTTGGTCAATACCATTACAAATGATTAAATTAAAAGTGTCACAAAGAGTAAGCAACTCTTCCCCATAATGGTTAGTGTCCCTCTTGTCCTCTAAACATCTCGACCACTAATGATTCTCTTCTTCAATAAGCCAAATAGGATTACTATCCTTCTTACTACATAACACACAAGCTTGAACATTTGTTGTCCTAGCAATGAAATCACCTAGAAGGACTTCTCCCTGTTGAGAATACACTACAAGATCTATTTTTAGAGTAGCAAAAGGATCGTTGCTATCCAAACAACTTTTTTTGTAAGTTTTTTAGTCCTAAAGAGCAAAATAGCATGCAACAATTCGTACGAGCCTTCCATTTTTTGAAATTTTAACCCCAAATGTATTGCTTAGTTGTGTCTTCTTTTTCCAATTGAATTATGCACCCTTCTACCTCTTCCAATAAGACCATTATTCCTCCATAACCTTTTCCCTTGCCCACTGCTTTGTTCTAAACCAAAAATTTTGAGTACCCTTCAAAAAAAGGAGGTTTGCACCCTTCTTGCTCATGAGTTTCAATGAGACAAATTATATGTCTTCCTTTCACAATAGCCCTTAACCTAGGCCCCCTTCTCGAGGGGTAGCCTCTGCAATTCCAATGAACTAAATTTAGATATACCTAGGGGGGGCATGATTGTTATTTGTTTTGGTGCAAGAGACTCAAAGTTGAGTCCAAATGCCCTTTTTATACCCAATTGTTGTTCTACATACCTTGCTACCCTTGAATAATTTGCTCTCTTTGTTGCCCTCTTGCCGCCCTTATTTTTCTCATTTGTTTCCTCTCTCTTGTTTTATTGTTAAATTGTCATCTACAAAGAAGCAAGAACCTCTCAAAAGTTCCTTTGTGCTAAAAAATTAATGCTTGTCTTCCTTGTTTATCATGACCACTTTAATAGGTTTTATCAATTTCTTCACAAACTTTACCAAAGCTCCTTGCTTGACATATTTGCCCTTTGCCCTTGCAACTTGGGTTTTAAGAAATCACTTGTGAGATTCAAAGTGCTTTCATTTTTTTCATAATCTCTTACTCCTTTGATGAGAACATTTTTTACCCTTCCATGTCTTTCATAATCTCTTACTCCTTTGATGAGAGAACAATTTTTACCCTTTCATGTCTTTCTTTGTCCTCTCTTTCTTGCACTCTAGTTGAGATTTTGTTTACCTCTTCTATACTTCTTGAACCTCTTACCACTTGTGTCCATGTTTTGATCTCATTTGAAATGCCTTCTCTATTACTTTCATTTATTCTCTACCCATGTACTTATTGAACCTCTTACCACTTGTGTCCATGTTTTGATCTCATTTGTGCCTTCTCTATTTCTTTCATTTATTCTCTGGCCTTGAATGTTTGCTTGCTAGAATGCTTGTGCTTTATTTCAAGTTGTTTTTATCGAGTCTTTCTTGTTTTGCCAAGCTAACTTCATTCCCTTCCCTACATTTAGTGTTTCTTGCAATATTGCCATCTACTCCCTTAAATTTATTGTCTTCCATTAAAGACCAATTTTCCTCAATAACTTCACAAAGCTTTCTTGTTCCTTTCTTGCTCCGTAACCTCCATACCTTCTAACCGAGTTTTGACACCCAACAATTCTTGGACATTGAGATTTGATGGCTAAATGAGATGAGTAAATGTAGAACTATATAAATTTGGTTGTTCTCCCCTATTGCACCTTCTAACCGAGTTTTGACACCCAACAATTCTTGGACATTGAGATTTGATGGCTAAATGAGATGAGTAAATGTAGAACTATATAAATTTGGTTGTTCTCCCCTATTGCAACCCTTAACTAAATTTAGACCAAAACCTTGAGATACTTCTTTTAATCTTTGCTTGCGGGCAACATTTTTTCTCTTAAATTGTAAGACTTCGCTCTACATTTCAAGATCCTCCAATATTGTTTAATGCCAAATCCAAATCTCGCTTTACTCTCTGAGACAATTCTTACCTGCACTAAACAGTTTGTTTCCACAGTTCTGATAGCTTCATCTCCATGTTTCATGAATGCGAGCGAAGAATTTGTTTGCCGTTACCTACAAGAAAAACAAGTGTGATTAGAATAAACAAGTTAGCAGGAAAGTGACGCTTTCCCCTTTGTCCATTCAAGGTCCTACATCTGGACCACTGACAACTTTTAACTGTACCCGCAAAAACTTTTTTGAAATGCAGACAAAACCCTTGAAAGCAGAAACCCATTATTGTTCTTCCTGCCAGCTCCCTAGCCCACCGGCCCATGATTTACCGGCTTCCGCTTGTTGCTGTTGGTCTGGCCCACTGCACTTTCGAACACGTTTCCCGTTATAATTTATTTTTCCAGAAATATACGTGAATTAAGGATCTGAGAACCTTTTTCTATTGTGAACAACGACAGTGTTTGAAAATTGTTCTCTGGGATTTTATATTATTCAAATAATTAGGAAGTAGATGGGATTTGTCAGTTGAAAATTCAGAAATTTGATCTCAGTTAAATACGATTTTGAAATTTTGATCTCGAACAGAGAGACACGTCATAGCCCTAAGCAACGCATATCTAGGAAGTGGTGGGCCAGAGGACGGGGCAGCTTCGTCATTAGCTGAAAAAAAGATTTCTGGAAGATTCCCCACCAGCTGAAAAAACAACCGTTGATTTCCGATATACTTTGCGTGTTCAGCGGATTACCGGCACTATCGATCTTTTAGGTCGATATACCCCCAACAAAAGCATGTAGCTGATAAATAGCAAATCCCCATCCTTGCATTTGTCACCCATCTATAAAGCGGTGCCACTTAGTATCCTATTAAATTATTTTTTTCAAATGTTGAATTAAGTCATAATAGACTGATTAGATGTACAAGTTTATAACAGTATGCTTACAGACCACTGACAGAGACTGAAACAGTCCATAGACATCCCTTGAAAAAGATAGTACACTCAAATAAATCTGTTAAACAATGACTTGTGAATGCTTAAGTATATGATTACTTAAAACCTTAATTTAGCTGCTTTCTTAGCATCACAATTGCCTTTGCAAACTTCCCTTTCAAAACCCTAATACACAATCCAACACCAAAAACAAAATCACTTCAAAGCATATCATGAATAAAAACCTCATTAACATTTTGAGATTTAACTAGTAGATTTTTTTAATCAATATTTTGGATCGCATTCCTCATTTATGACAATCAGAATGAAGAAAGTATATAACATGAAATACAAAACAATACTTAATCTTCATTATTCAATAAAATCAAATTAACTCCAGATACAAAGGTGAAAGCTTACTAATCCAAAACTATTTTCTTGGATACTATTACAGGGACCATGGCTTTATTTTATAGCATAGCTATATACAGGGGCAGAGGCTTTTGGTGCCAACACAATCACATTTTTTATTATTTACTGTAACAGGATTCAATCCTGTAAATTATGCCTGGCTATTAGACAACTATTATTCACATTAAATTACTTGTAGTTCGTAGTATAAAGATGAGGGGTTCTCAATCACTGTTCAAGGAACTTATTTTACTGTAATCAATAGTAACAGAAACAGCAAGTATTATTGCTGCAGATTAAAGTTAAACTCATCTATCTGATTAAAAATTATTAAATATAAGAATGTATATCACTAAAAGGGAAAACAGATTAAAGAACATTACTAATTATTCTAATATCATTTGATTCCTTACAACCAAATTCACCCAACAAAATGCTCCGAGTGGGAGCTAGTAATAACATATATTTAAGATCTGAATATTTTGAAAACTTCCCTACACATAAATTTGTGAAATAATAAATAAAATTCATCCATGAGTGATTTAAATCATCACTACATGAAGGATTTATCTGAACTTATAGTCCTAGTAAATCAAAGATTCACAATCCTGGTAGATGAAGGACTTGGCAGCATAATTGCCACACATCTATTCGGATGCACAGAAAAACAAAAACAACAGGAAAGCCATACGTTCCTCTTGGCTAAAATGATGCAAATCAATAGATATTATACTCAGCCATGACTGTTGCACATTCAGCGTGCTTCTGAATAGATTTGAAACAAAAGGGACCAGTTATTCTATTGTCAGAATTGATTCCGTTGTTGTGGGTTAAGTAAACAGGACCCTCGTTCGATTCGGATGGAGTGTTGCATTTTGCATCAGGGCTGCTCAGGGCTGTTGCCTTACACAGTTCATGAGAACGGTCACCTGATGCAGGGATGCTGAATTTCCCATCCTTATCAGTCACTCCTTCAGCATAATAGGTTTGTTTTCCATCTTTATCGTTGCAATGCACTGCTACTTTGGCACCTGTAAATAGCCATGACTTATTAGAAACAGATCTCTCCATTTAACTAAATCGTAACCACATTGAAATTCCATTTAGTAAAAGCCCCTGCATTAGATCAGTTTTTCCAAATCCACGCTTCATTTTAGCCCTAAAGTGCAAGGAAGATGCACTTTTTCCAAAAACGATGAAAAAATATAATACCCTTAGGTAACATTTAAGCAAGACAGCAGATCTATTAAATATAAGCCATAATTGATCTAAATCCAAAGTAAAATAAACACCATTACACTGATCACAAAACGCCCAAAAAGAACATGAATGTGTTTCCATAAACCACATTAAAAGATATTCGAGCATTGCATGCCAGATCTGGCCTTTTGGAAGCTCATAGGGCAGAAAACAGCATACCCATTTGAGTAAAAATGGAAAATGTGGTTGGGAAATGCTTACCAGCAATAGCAGGAGAGATTCTGGTGGGGAAGCCAGCATTACAGTTATCACAGTAGACCTTGCCCGTCACTGAAAAGTTATCGGAGGCACGAGCCACACCCAACAGAGCCAACAGGCAGAACACTGCTACTGCTCCCATCTTCGCCATTTGCACCTGTGCTTGATGTCTCTCTTCCTGCCTTCAAACAATATATTGAGATCCAAAAACCCAATAAAGAGGAAATCCTAATGCAATACATGGGTGAGAGATTTTAGTTATTATAAGGAGGGATTCACCGAGTACGGTGGAGTCCAAAAGATCATATTCCGCGTTAATCTTATCTGTATCCACATCAATTCCGTTACTTTAATTAATATTCCCTATGCTTCCCAGTTGTCCTGATTTCAACCTATTTGTAAAATGTTAAAAAAAAAATCTTTATAATTGTAATAAAATATTTTTTTTTATAAATGTAATAGAGTAAATAAATGTAAATGTGCACAACAATTTTCTTAAGACATTAAGAATGTAAAATAGATATTTACAAATGGTAAAATAAGGAATAAGGATTTAGTTTTGAATGTGATAGTCTCGAGTAATTTGTTGTGGATTATGTTCATTGATTCAATTTGACGTTTTGTGATCATATATAGAATTGTACGACTCTAACAAATTACAAGATGATTTAGTTTGTGTTTCAATTTAACTCTGTAGCTAGAGAACTAGTCTTCATAAGTGAGGATTCAATCCAAATTTGTAGTAGTGACTTTATGTTGTGGAAATGATTTACACACTTGTGACCTACAACAATCTACTCACTTTTGCTAACTAAAATTGGTGGTAACTATAAATATTATGAAAGTTTGCTATGTAAGGAATTTCACCTTAGTAAAAAACTCTTGAGACAATTTCATCATTTGAACGAGTTAGAAGACAAGTTAAACAGTCATGCAAGATGCCTAACTTGTTGATGCAATGTAGATACAAATGCTAGTTGTTGTTCTAATGCTCTCATAATGTAATGAATCATATTAAATATGGATTAAATTGGATTAGAATGGATACCTAATGGACCCTTGGTATGTTGGTGAAGTTTAATGGTTCTAAATGAGCCCACCAAGGATCAATTCTTGTTGAGTGCAAGGCCTTGACATCGTAAGGAATGAGGTAGGGATTGTGCACTGGTGACTTTGGAAAAATGGATACTCCTCAATCCTTGGCTCTCAGTTGAAGAGGTTTTAGTTTATGGCTCGTGCTCTTGTATTGGGTAGTTAAGACGATTCTAGATTTGATATAAAACACTAAAAAAATATTAAATAGGGTGTGTCCTTTTATACAACACCTTAGCATGTATATCACATATTTCATGCTCAAGTAAGCAATTAACTACTAACATGAAGGGGTCAACTTAGAGCCATTTTAAATTTTAAATTTGAAAGTATGGGGGTCAAAACTATAGCTATAGTTATGAAGCAAGTTTTGATTTGCACTTTCAAAATTGGCGTAGGTGAATGAATGGAAGATATGTAGGTTGAATCCAAGTCATTGAGATGAATGTAGTCAAGTTCAAGCAAGTCTCAAGTTAATTATCAAGTTTTATGTAGAAATGTGTCACTTGTACAATAGTCATTGCACTTGGGATAAAAGAGGTCAAAGTTCATACAAAAATGGATGGAAAAAGTGCAAGGTATGCGTTTTTCACCCTTACACTATTATATAAGTAATCTCTATATCTTGAGATTGAAGTGCTTTAGGAGTAAATTGTGCAATTTTTTTGAACTAACTGTATAGATCACACTTAATTATCGATGCTTATATATTATGAAACTTTTAGGAGATGGTGGGTATTCCAAGGCTAGGCCATGAAAGTTATTGTGTAGACTATACGTGGAATTAGAGAGAGTGTCATGTTGATGTTTTTTTGTATTGATTAAAGTTACTTACAAATTTCCATGTTGATGTTGTGTTTTTATTTTGAATAAAAGTAAAGCAAAGTAGCACAATATCATGAACTAAGAGATCCACATTGTAATGTGCAATATCACTCAAGAGGGTAGAGTGACACAATATTCTAAACTAAGAGACCCACTTCACAACACAATATCACTAAAGAGGGTACTATTCTATTTAAATTATCTAGGGTTTTCACATGCATTGCAACATAATATCACTTGGGAAGTAAAAAAATTGATATCATAAACCAAAAGATCCACATTGCAACACAATGTCATCCACAAGGATATGGTGACATAATATCATAAACCAAGAGTTGTACATTGTAGCATGAATATCACTCAAAAGGGTACTATCCATCAAATAATTAATAGACCAAAAGATTTGTCTTGAGGTATTATCACCCACAAGAGCATGCTATTACATCAAAATATCATAAACCAAGAGATTTTCCTTGTGACACAATATCACTCATGAGAGTACTATACATCAAAATATCATAAACCAAGTGATATGCATTATGGAGAAATAGCATCCAAGAGGATAGAACAATAAATAAAAAGGTATTTTTCCATCAAAATTATATAAGTTCGCACTTGGCTTCAACCCATACCAACAAAATTTATACCTTGGTTAATGGATTTTAAGTGGCTTAACTATACTATATACACTAATTGTTAACATTATTACATTTTTATTTTAATTGAAAAATATTTATTAGTTTTTAAAAACTAATTTTTAAAAGATTTATATTAATGTTGAACTAAGATATTATTGGTTTAAATTTAAAATATTCTCATAAAGGAAAAAATAAACATTCACTAGGTTTAGTTTAGGCTAATCAAATAAATTCATGTACACATAAGCATGATAAAATTAGACTAGTTGTTTAGAGAGTAATTGAGAATTGGAAATATTGAACAATTCAAATGTACATAATTTAAACAGAAAAAAATATACTTTCTTGATATATGATAATTGCACTTGAAAAATGAAGAAGACATAGATATGAAAGTATAAGGATCATGAATAGTTAATAATACTAGTAATTGCCTTGGAATCAAGAGTTTCTACTAATTTTATCCAAGGAAAAATTTGATTGTTAGGGGAAAATTTACAATTAAGAACTTGTCTTATAGCTATTGTATTTTTCTTCACTTTGTCTAAGGTACATTGATTTCATCAATATTTTATTCATACTTGTAGGGGCTAGTGGTATTGATAATACCTTTTCTAGGTTATCATACAACCAAGTTACAAGGGCTCTTTTTCTTGGTCAACTCCTTGAGAGTAGATAAAATTGGGGACAACAATATTTAGTCATGCAAATCCTCCTAGAATGATTGTGCAATGTTAAATTATTTTAAAGTGAAAATTAAAGTGTGTAGATGCAATTGGTTTATCTTTTCCTTCGGCGATTTCTAGAATATTAGAATGAATTCATAGAATGCCTTTAAATGCAAGGACATGATAACAAATCACACAAACTTGTGTTTAGGAAGCCCTAAGTGGGAAGGGTGGAGGTGGGAATTCAATTAAATTGAAAATAACTTTTTAAAATTAGGGTAGGATAAACCCATAACTATGAACATGTACTGAGATTAAAAAAGGCTCATATCACAATGGATAGGATGTCTAGAAATGGGTGCAAGTATGAGAGTACTAAATAAGTGGATAAAATGAATGTATAAGGGTTTACAAATATAGAAAAGGAGATAAGTGGTAGGTTTATAGAAACATGTGCAATAAGGTTGGTAGATAGCTAGGGCAAGGGACCCAACTTTGCATGTATTTATCAAAACACTCCCTTCAAAATAAGCACAAAACTAAATTGTAAATGGAATGGATATGTGAATTTCCCCGTTAAATTTTAACCCATTTTGAGATGCATTTGAATCCTAGAATGATGACACGTCTCAAAGTATGTAGCACTAAAAAGTATACATATAAAATCAAATCATCAAATCCTTAAAGGATATCATTGTGGGGTTCATAAAAAGTAATGGAATTTATGAGGATATGACCATCTGTGTTTTCCTTTTGTGTATGTATTCTCTAAAGATGAGCCTCTATAAGCACCTATAACTGTCTACATATCTAAACATGGGAACTATAGTTATAGGATATGCACCTTTACAATTGGTTACATCCATAGGATACAAAGATTTATTAGAAAAATAAATATAAAACATGAAAAGTAAATGTAATATAAGCATGCAAACATATAACCATGCAAATATATAAGCATCTAATCATATTAGTACCAAATCATCTAGCAATGTAAGCCTATAGCAATGATTATCAAGAATGTACTATGTACAACAAATGGAATGGAGATGAAATTAGTGAATAAGAATGTTGTCCATCATAGGAAATAAATTGGTGGTGCAACCTATAGTGTCTTAGTGACACCTATGTAGGTATATATATTACTAAGATAGACATATTCCTCCAATGTGGCATTGAAAAGAATGAGCACACAAAGGTTGGTAAGTTGAGTAACCCCTAGTAGGTATAGAACTAAAATTAAGGGCAAGGGCCAATGCATAAAGCTAAAATAGAAGGCATGAATCCATGACAAGGGGTAAGATCCCACAACTAGGAAGGTAACACTTAGTGTTATTCTTCAAAATTTAATTGAAATGACTCAAGGGAGCACAATAATATAATATGTAATCTCAAAAGCTTAAATAGAATAAGTAGCCCCACATGGCCAATGTAATGTAATAAAATTTAACAATATCTAAGAGGGGAAGGCCAATGTCCTCCGCGTGTTTAAAGATATATCAATAATAGTGTGAATGAAGAGGGGGCGTATGATGCTCCCCATGTCAAAATATGGGAGTAAAAGTCCAAATGTGAAGGGGGACAATATGGTGCCCCTAAATGTCTCAAAAAATGTATGTGTAATTTCATATTCATATTATAATAATAAAAAAAAGTAGCCCTAAATGACTAATAAATCATGTGGTAAGGATTAATATATCAATAAATAAATATGAAATCCTATGAGTGATATGAAATAATATTATCATCAAGGAACATGCATGGATAAAAACCCTAGACAGGAAAAACAACACAATAAAGCTCATGAGATATAAGGGTACAAAAAGACAACGATCATTAAATAGTGATCTCACTACCTGTAGTGCTCAACAATAATACTATTTCAAGTGCCCAATATCAACTAGGTCTTCACAAGTTTGACATCAAGAGTGAAGAGTGAAAATTCACCTCTATTCTTAAATGATCTACCATTATATGTCATGAAATTTGATGTTAAGCCAAATCTAAGATAAGATTATCCATTATTAAATTAAAGTTATCAACAATCATGATGGCCTTCAATGGTATCGCTTCAACCCATTTTAAATAAAATAGTTTGTTGTGGTAATAATAAACATGTGGATTTTAGAGAAGACAGGTAAAATCTTACCCAATAAATCAATCCCCCACGAACAGAATGACCAAGATGTGTATATGGGTGAATCTCATAGGCAAGTGTGTGTTTAGCACAATTTCAAACAAAAATATGTGAATCATTATCCATGATACTACAACAATATCTTCATCCATAAAAACTTCTATACTAATAATTTCACACAAACATGTCCCCCACATATATCCCCATGGGCCTTTTGAATGGAATGATGTCCTTTTATATGTCAATTAAGGCATCAAAGTAATAAAACATTGAAGCAATATTGGTAAAGGACCCTCAAAATTGAAAGATTATTAGTAGAAGATTTAAAAATATGGCTTTGGGTGTTCTTATTAACATTGAGGAGATACCCTCAAATGTGATAAATATAAATGTCATGGAACCAATCCTTAGTCAAGAGTCCAACAACCATACATGTCCAATATCATGAATAACAAGTTACTTTAATCTATGTATAATCAAAGTAAATTGAGGGCTATTATCTTCCATCTTCCTCGAGGAAGTATCACTACCCATAAAGTCAACATGTCGATTGTCTTTTTGGATGAGATAACATCAATAGTGTATGAATTAAAATATATAAGTAATTGCAAGGATAGCTCATGATATTTCATTGATTTGGCTTCCTTGGCTTTATATATCCTATTATGAATCTAGCCACCATGTATATTGATAGATTTTACATTTCAATCCAAATATGATAGCTCTAAACCCAACAATAAATGCCTTATATTCAACCACATTATTATTTCATTGAAAATTAAGTTGGAATGATAATGGTATGAGGTCACCAAAATGAGGGATCAAAATCACTCCTCCCCTCACACATGTCATCTATTTAGATCCATTTAAAAATATGGTCCAAGAAGAGGAGGTATCAACATGTAAAATATCATTGTTAAGGAATGAAGCATATAATAATGTGTGAGTAGACAAAGGTGTTGCAACTAATTGATTAATAATTACTTGCCCTTTACCAAATTTTATGATATGAATTTTAAATCAAACTTAGAAAGAAAGATCATCCAATGTGCAACTCTACCCAAAAGATTATCTTTTGACATGTATTTCAAAGGTCCTTCTTTTATGATGAAAATTATCTCAACACATATTGGGTAATGTCTAAGCATCTATGACAAGAAGATAATGACTAAGAAGAATATTTCTATAGGTGTATATGATGCCTCATAATATAATAACACACAACTAATGTAATAGACTACATGCACTTTACCATTTCTTGATTTTGAGCTATTAGGCATCTAATAGTAGATTTTGTGTCCAAAATATTTAACAATAAGATCTTGAACCATGGATAATATGAGTGAGGACTAGATGATTAAATAAGTATTGTTTCATTTTTCCAAATACCTTTTGACAATCTTCATTCCATTCAAACTTAACATCTTTCTTGAGTAGCCTTATGAATGCCAATGCCTTATTTGCTAGTCAAGTGATAAAGTATATAATGGTCTTGTATTTTTCCTTTATACTTTTAAGTTGAATCTTTGGAGGATCCATGTTAAAAATACCACTAATCTTAATGCCTCTCCAAGATACAATGAGTCATAATACACAAATAGAATAAACTCTTAATACACATTTTTTTATGATTTTACCTTAAATGTATATTGTCATAAATGTTTAAATATCATCCTCAAATAATCAATTCATGATTTAGATTTTGATAATACATCATATACATTGTCCTATAACACCTTATACATAAGATCGTGGAAGATTAGTTTTGGGACCCTTTGATATGTGGCTCTAATATTTTTCAACCCAAAAGGAATGAAAACATAGCATAATGTTCCCCAAGGTATGATAAATGTGGTCTTATTTTGATCTTGGGGATTAATCATGATT
>VDFB02083008.1:0-17273 GCA_007258455.2 Sequoia sempervirens
AATGCATACCTCCCAAAACTAGTTATCCTTTCCCCCAAGCGTAGACTAGACAATGACAACCACACCAATGACTATCATGTTGCTACCATGAAAAATATGGTTGCACTTAAGATTGTACCACCATGAATGACAATGAACAAAATACATAAAGCTACAAATGCCACATAGTGATGAGCAATATCATAGGATGAAGATAATTGTTGATTGGAGGAATTAGGTGCATCAACACATGGAAGAGAACCACAATCCTTAAGTTGTTATATTTTATTACTCAAGGCTTAACATTCATTGGTAGAATGACCATGCACTCGATATGCACAAAATGAATTTTTGATGTAGAATTTATTTCATGTTGTGTCGCCAAAAAATGTATACTATTGAAGAAAGAGGCAATTTTGTGATTAATTTGGTCCTATTTTAGACACCCTTGCATTAATCACCCCTTAAAAACAACATTTATAGGCCCTTAATGCTCATTATTCTGGACTTAAGGCCTATTCCACTCATAAATCATACAAATGCCAAAAAACAACATTCAAATCATGCAAATTCTAGAAAACACACCTCAAAAACCCCTGGTGGGACTAAGTCGCCCAAGGTGGCGACTTAGTCTCTTTTGGGGGATTTCTCAGTTCTGAGTGGGAAAACAATCGACTTAATTCAAATTTCTTATGGATGTCCGCCCGTGAAGTTAAAATAATGAATAACTAGGTATTGATGCCTATAAATATACATTTTTAAGTAATTTTTCACAATATTAAGTCATTTTTAAAAATAAATTCAAGAGTTAAGAGTCAAATATCTTTCACAAGAAGATTTATTAGTTTATCTACAACAAAGTTGAAGCTTTAGGGAATCAAGTTAGGGCTTTTGCAGGTCTTCAAGCTTAATTTTTGGTCCAAGATCTCACATTTCAAAGGGCTGATCATGGATACCTATGAAGAATCATGGAGAAATCTAGGTTGAGGAGATGCAACTAGCCATCAAATCAAGCCTAAGGACTTGTTTTCAAAGTGATTCCATCTTCCATTTTCTCTCTATTTTCAGCCTAAGGAAGGTTTGCATGTCATTAAGATTCACTTCTAATGTGACTCAGTGTCTTTTAGAATGAGTCTTGCATCTTTCTAATTCCATTTATGCGTCTTATTCTTGCATGTTAGAATAGGGTTGCATCTTACTTCAGATTTCCTAGTCTTAGACACACTTAGGGTTAGGGTTTTATGCAAATTTTACCTCTTTCAAGGTTTAAATACCAACTTGGGGTTTGAACAAGGTAAACCCCCCATTAGAAACCAAATTATACTATGTTTTGCAGGTGTTTCTGTAGATTTGGATCTGGGTTTCCGTCAGATAACATAGTGTAGACTGAGGGCTTTCGTTTCCACTTTTAGATTTGTAGAAAATCCAAAGTGGAATAAGTTGCAAATAGTGGTGAATTAGTCCCACTGCACTTGTCTATTAGAAATTTCTATAGATCTAGATATCCATTTGGCTGAAACGATTTTTAGAGTAGTTTCTCGATTTGGGACTAAGTCGCCCAACTTGGCATAAGTGTCCCAGTTGGTCAAAAAATCATATTTTCTAGAATTTCAAGGACCTTTTCATTCTTCATTCTGTCCTTCATCAATTTCCAGGTGCACAATTTCTGTTTATCATTTTTATCTTGTTCTTTATTGCATTTAATCTATCATTTTGCATATCACAATGTGTTTTCAAACAACTTGCTTTTCTTAGGTTTGGCATTAATATTCATTATATTTTATCATTTCTTTGCATTTAGGACATTGCATTTAGACATATTTCAATCATACTAGCATTAGTATTGAGTGAATCCCCAAGTTTTTGTGGGATACCTTTCTCCTTTTAGGTGAAAAACCCTAGAAGTGTAAGAGAGAAGCCCATACCAAAATTTGTGGTTCATTTTGGTGAACCCACCTTTAGAACATTTTTTTTTCTGATTTCAAGTGCATTTACATCCTAGGAATAGCTTACATCAACATTGCATTAGGTTTTGCATTCTAGTGTAACTTCCAAAATTACATTAGTGAAAAGCTCATTTTGGCTAGCATTATTGCATTTCCTTTCCTTGCACAATAGTGAAATTCTGCATATACACTTTAGATTTGAATTATATAGTAGAAAACACATCAATATCCATCAAAAAATTCATAAAAACTTCAAAAATACCCTTACTAGGACTAATTCTCCACCTTGGGTGACTTAGTCCTAGTACACATTTTGCATCAGTGTTTTCAGAATTCAGTTTCTAGTTCCTTAAATTACTATTTGTTTCAGTTCCTTTTCTGTTTCTATTCAAATATTTTCTGTTACTTTCAAATCATTAGCATTAGCATCATTTAATTTAATGGAAATTATGGATAGCATTAGATTTTTACAATTTTCATTTTATGATATTGCTATCAGATTCACCATGTAGTTTTCGAGTCAAACTCATTAACCATGTTTCATGAGTCAATTCCCATCTCTCATGATGTGAATGGTTCATCAGCACTCATTGTTTGTGGGTGATAAACACAGGTGAAGATCGTTCGTCGTTCATCCCGGTCACTGTTAAGCCCTCCGCTGCGCTTCTCGAGTTTTCTCCAAGCCAAACCAGCTTGAGTTGTTACCATTTGCAAAACCTTCAGCAAGTGTTGTGCCTTATGAATTCATATTTCCCTAGCCTCATCAATGGATAAGTAGGAGGTATTTGCAAAAGGAATCTTAACTGAATAAAACACAACACTGAAAATTTGCAATGGTTCAATTCTTTAAAACCTGGAGAAAAATCCGTTAAGCTGAGCATAGGATGAAGTGACCTCGACGGAACCGATCTTTCACTGTTATAATGACTATTAATATCATGAGATGGGGTATTGAATACCACATATTTATGAGATCAAAACTGGCTGATCCCTAGTTAAACATAATTTTGACACAATGGAAAAAATACCTTATACTTATCAATTTTCATTTTCATCATTAGTTCCTAGTTCATTTAGACCAGATTCATCAGAAAATGCAAAAAAAGGCCTTCAACAATCAAACAAAACAATAAAAACAATGCTTCACTTTAGGAAAAATATATCATCCAAACCTTTTAGTAGTGATGACTTTGATAAGTTACATGAAGCTCTACAGGGCTTCCCCTCACTAAGTTTTTCCACTAAGGTTTATGATGACAAAACCAAACCAACCAAAGATTACTTATCTCCCAAACCTTTTAGTAGTGATGACTTTGACATGTTAGATGAAGCCCTTGAGGACTTCATCTCACAAAAGCCATCCACAAAGGTTTTTTGTGAGTAACCTAAAACAAAAGACATCAATGTAATTCAACCTCAACTCATCCTTTACCCACCTTCACATAAACCTCAACCTCCACCTAAACCCGAGTTTACCCTTTACCCACCTAAGCATGATGTTATTACTCACACACACTACACTAGAAATAATCCGAAACCGCAAAAATCCAACCCAACACCCTTACATTTACCCAATCCCATCTTGCCTAGTGCTCCTCACTTAAATTCACACCTTAGGGAGTATGATCTTATTGAACAACTTAAGAATACTCTTGCAAAGATATCCCTCTAGGACCTTCTTCAGAATTCACCAAATTATCATTCAATGCTCCAAAAAACATTGCAAAAAATAGTGGTTCCTCTTGGTACAAACACAAATGATGTGACAACTCTTATACAAGGAATGAATGTAGGTAATGTAGACATTACCTTTCATCAACATGAGCTCCCTCCCTTAGAATTAAGGAAGCAAAATGAGGCCTTTATGATAATTGCTCAATACAATAGAATAGGCATCAAAAGGACCCTTGTTGACAAAGGCTATGCCCTTAATGTGTGCAGTTTCAAGCTCCTAGATAGATTACATGTCAATAAATTGCAAATAAAATCTGATTCCTTATCTATTAGAGGATTTGACAATATCACAAAGAAACCGCTTGGTGTAATTACTTTACCTATTACCGTCAGAATGGCTACTTTGCAAACTCCTATTCATGCCATGCCCTATGATCTTTCATACAATCTTCTTTTGGGAAGGCCATGGATTCATGAGATGAATACAGTCCCTTTGACCCTTCGTCGATTAATGAAATATGTCTATAACAACAAAGCTTATCAAGTTGAAATAGACCTCGAGCTTGAAAGTTGCGTACAACTCGAGAAAGGAAGAACAAGTCCTTTGAACATGTTGATTCTGACATCTCACATAGAACCCCTTGATACCAATAAACAAGAAGAGGAACCCATGTCTAAATTACTAGGTGATGATTGGGGTACATTAGAATTCATACCTTCATTTATGGAAAAATACATAATCATGCAAAAAGAGGATGAAAAACAAGAACAACTAGCGGTTATGTCAGCTCAACATTCAAAAGAATCTTCCAAAGTATCTATCTCATCTACTTTGGAAGAAAATACAATGTACACAATTTTTTTTGATGAGATAGATTATCAACATCCACCTAACTTGAAGGAAATGGAAAGACTTTATGGGAAAGGCTATGCGCTTGTGAAACAATTGGGATATAACGGTAAAGGATGTGGAAAGAATGAACAAGGCATTCAAATTCCTATAGAACCTAATACACAAGAGACAAAGATTGGTTTGGGATATTCTTTTTCTAAGGAAACAAAAGCAACTCAATGACCATCGCTAAATATCAACACCATCACATGTAAACCAAGAATCAATCTTACATTAAAGCATCTTGAATTCCTTGATATGGATTTACCACCATCATGGGAGTATGTTGAAAGTGATGAAGCCTTGAAACAAATGTTAGGTGATTTTGATAAGACATCTTCTTCCAAGAGAAGAGTTACCTATGCTATTATTAGTACCAAGCAAAAAGATACTGATACTAATGAGACAAACACGAGCATGGAACCGTATGATCCTGAATTTCCTAAGTCAATAACACTCCCCTTAGGAGATACAATTGATATACCAATGGACATAGATGATAAAGAAAATGTCATTGAGATTGGGAAGTGCCTTTATGATGAGGAAAAGGAGGATACTACAACTTTGCTTCATGATTTTCCTAAAATTTTTTCTTGGAAATATTTTGATATGCCAGGAATAGACTCGAAGATAGTAACACATAACATTGTTCTTGCTGAAAATGCTAAGCCTGTTCACCAAAAGATATGAAAAATGAACCCTAAGATAGCCTTGCATATTAAAGGAGAACTTGAAAAACTCCTTGGCGCAGGTTTCATTTGACCTATTGATTATTCTCCTTGGATCTCAAACATTTTTGCAGTTGCTAAAGTTGATAATCGTAATAGGATATGTACGGATTTTCATGATTTGAATAAATCCTCCTTAAAGGATGATTTTCCCCTTCCTAATATTGACATGATAGTGGATTCAATTGTGGGACATGCTTTGTTGTCATTCATGGATGAATTTTCTGGTTATAATCAAATCTTTATTAACCCACAAGGTCAATATAAGACAACATTCACAACTATTTGGGGAACATTTTTTTTGGTTATGATGCCTTTTGGATTAAAGAATGCAGGTGCAACTTATCAATGAGAAATGACATTGATATTTCATTACTACACACATAAAATCTTGGAAGATTATGTTGATGACATCCTCACCAAATCTTTAACAAGACAAGACAATGTGAATGTACTTCACAAAATCTTTGAATGGATGCGTAAATATAACATGCGACTAAATTTGAAAAAGTGTGTCTTTGGAGTAGATAGTGGAATTTTTTTGGAGTTTATCATATCTCACAAAGGCATTGAGGTGGACACAAAGAAAATTAATGCTATCATAAACATGCCACCTCCTAGGAACATTTCTCAATTGCGCATGTTACAAGGAAGAATTCAAGCCATCCGTTACTTTGTTGCCTCCTTAGCTGATCAAACATTACCTTTCACACATCTCCTCAAAAATGATGTGCATTTTGGTTGGAATGAGGATTGTAAACAGGCATTTGAGAGTTTGAAGGAATACCTTGAAACTCCACCCGTTTTACAACCCGCTATGCCATACAAACCATTCATCCTTTACATAGCCACATCTACCCATGCTCTTGCCACTTTGTTGGCTCAATAAGATGATAATGGAAAAGAACATCCTATTTATTACATTAGTAGAACCTTAATCAATTATGAAAAATGATTCACCCCAATCGATTTTTTTTTTTGGCTCTTGTATTCGCTACTAGTAAGTTACAACACTATTCACTAAATGTAGAAATACAAGTCATGACAAAATTTGATCCTCTCAAACATTTTTTTAATAAAATAGACTTATCCGTACAACTAGCTAAATGGGTAATGTTGTTGACTGAGTTTGACCTTAAGTTTGTTTCACAAAAAGCAATTAAAGGTCAAGCCTTGACCGACCACTTATCCGATGCTCCTTGTCCTCTCGCATTACCTAGCAATGACTCTTTTCCTGATTATAGTGTGTTGAAAATAGAGGTTCCTACATGGGAATTATACTTTGATGGATCCAAGTGTAGAATAGGCTTTGGTGTTGGGGTTATATTAATTTCGCCCGTCGACAAGCCTCTTCCCTTGTCGTATCGATTGAATTTCCTATGTACAAATAACACAAATAAATATGAGGCATTAATTGTTGGATTACATGTTACTTTAATCATGGGTGTCAAAGTTATTAAGATCTTTGGCAATTCACAATTGGTGATCAAACAAATAAACAGAGTCTATCAAGATAAACATGACAAATTATAGAAATATAAGGATCTCACAATGACCTTGTTGGTGCAATTTGACTCATTCACCATTGATAATATCCCACGAAAACATAATCGACATGCGGATGCAATGGTGAGTGTTACTTCTCTTATATCTCCTCATGATCCTTCAAAGGATATTACATTCATAGTTCATCCCATCATGACATCCTCAATTAATGATAAATATGAAGATGCGTTAACACTAATGAAGGATAACTCAAGTGAATGATATGATGCCATATATAATTATTTAAAAGATCATACCATTCTCGAGCCTACAACAAACAACACCTGAGCTCATTTAAAAAAGTTAGCAACCAAGTACATAATCCTTGCTGATGTGTTATATAGATGATCCTTTGATGGAATTTTACTTAGATGTCTTAAAGATTCTGAAATCAATATGGCACTTGAACAGGCTCATGCGGGCATCTATGGAGGTCATTTTGGAGGAAAGACCTTAGTGAAAAAGCTTATTTGTATGGGATACTATTGGAAAAATATGGAAAAATATTGTTATGCGTATGTTAAGCGATGTCACAAATGTCAAGAACTCAACATTTTGATTCATGCTCCTGCTTCTAAGCTTCATGCACAAATTCCTATTTAGCCATTCTCAATATGGGGATTGGATCTAATTGGAAAAATCTCACCACCATCTTTTGCTGGACATACATTTATCATTACAACAATCGATTATTTTACAAAATGGGTAGAATCTATTCCTCTTCAATCTATTCATCTTGGAACACATTATTACTCGCTTTGAAATTCCTTCCACATTAATTTCAGACAATGGAATGCCATTTAAAAGCAATTATGTGAAGAAGTTCTTGGATACCTTTCATATCCAACATCATTTTTCAACACCGTACTACCCAAAATCCAATGGTTAAGCCAAAAGCACTAATAATATTCTCAAACAAATCCTCAAGAAAATTGTCAACCAACATCATAGAGATTGGCACACACAATTACCATATGCGCTATGAGCCTATCAAACAAGTGTCCGATCATCTATGAGAACTAAACCTTACAATCTTGTTTATGGTATCAAGGCAGTCATGCCCTTGGAGTTCCTGAAATTAAGGATTTCTCTTCATGGTCTTGTCGATAATAACACTTATAAGGCACAAAGATTACACCAGCTTGAATTGCTTGATGAATAGCGTATTAATGCTCTCGAGCATCTCCAAGCTTACACTAAGCAATTACAATGAAAAAATGATATTCATGTTATCCCTCGAGCATTTACTAAGGGTGATTTAGTTTTATATGAAAATCAATGAAACGCTATTGTCGATTATGTTGAAAAAGGAAAATTCAGACCTAATTGGTTAGGACCCTATATAATCATTACAAATTATGGATCTAGCACTTACACCTTAACAAAGCTAGATGGTACACCCCTCAAAAACCCTATCAATGCCACACATCTATGTCAGTATTATGTCTAGTCCCTTTTTGAATGGTGTGAATGATAAAGGATTGTTGTTAGAGCTATTGGGTCATCTCCTATATGCTTTTGCATTGCTTCATTATTAACAAACAATTACATGTGTGTCTTGAGCACTAAAGTGATTATATAATTTATTACTTTAGGTTTCATACTATTCAAATTCATCTTGTGTATTATGATAAGTTAAATCATTAATAAATTTAATTTAGTATAACATACTTAATCATCATGCTGTATTTAAGAGAAACTCTAATAAGTTTTAATTAGATCACATAAGCCTTGTTAAATCATGAAGACATTAATTAAGTAATCTTACCATGGTTATTTAATTAATCACATTGTGATTTAACATTCAAACACATTAACACAAGCAATAAATTATCAAAATCTCACATATATATACAGATTTTTATGTACATATCATCAAAATATACAATATCATTGAGGTTTGTGGGTACTCGACCCCTCAGGATTTGGTACTCATGATTTGGTAGCAGGACATTGGGAGATGGTTGTATGAGATTGTGATCGCGATCTGCTGAATTTGAGTGCAAACTCTAAGCCCTATATCCATCCAAGGGACACCTAATGCTCCCTTGCTATCTACTCCCTCTCCACCTATAACCATGCTACCTCTGCCTCTAGTCTCTCAACCTCTATTGGAGTTTGAGATGACTGTCCTGCAGTCTCAGCTTGGTGGATTCATTTCCTCAGACTCTCATATAATGCTCGTAATATCACAAATGGCTTGAGTGACTTTGGATCCTTCTCCACAATAGGTGGGGGCACATAATCTGAGTCCATTTCCTCCTCATCAATGGATGGTGGCACTATCTCTGTAGCTGCTTGACGGTAGATCTCCTGCCAATCTCTCATCGCTCCTGCAAGGTAGAAACAATACACAATCAATACACATCATCATCATGATATATATATAAAGAGAATAAACACTAAATTACATGCATAAAATCAAATATCATCACCTATATCTTTTGGTAGGCTGAGTAATATCAACATCATCCTATGCAAGGGGTATGGAAGATGTGCTAGCCTCTTGATGACTGTGGGTACTGATGCCTGCTGTATCCGCTCCTCATGATCTCGTCATACTTATGGGCGAGGTCTCTCCCCACTTGTGTCAATCCTCAGCTACTGCCTCATAACTCTTACTCAAGGATGGCTCCTCCTCCTCATCCTCCTCTTGGTCCTCCTCACCCTCACCCTCCTCCTCTCCTACCTAACGATCATAGTCTGGATCTGCATCCTCATCGTACTCATCATTAGTAACATCAGTAAATATGTTTGCAGCTCTATATCATGTCTCCTTGACCCTATCCTCTTTATCATCTCCCTCATCTAGTAGTGGTCCTATTTCTCCTATAGGATCATCCATCAGATATACAAGAGTTGGTCATGATACCGTCCACTACTCCTCATAATCCCATGTGGCATCGATGTAGTCTATGTTGGAGATTGGAGGTTGGTTGTGATCTAAGAAGTCAGAGCCGCTCTCAACAACATGGTCTAGAGTGAGCTACACTGTATCACTTGGTCTCGGGGCACTCCACACTGACCTAAAAAAGGATCATGCCCAGGGTGGTCTCTAAATTTGTCCGAATTACCACATGACTGAATTGTAGTAGAAGGGACGTAGTACGTGATCATGTAGGCCAACCAGAAATCTATCTAACTGTAGTCTCCTCAATTGTCTCATGTGATATGGCCACTGTATCATCAACTGATAAGGTCTCCATAAGATCTCATCCTCCTCTAGTGGTCAAATCTCACTCTCCAAAAGTGTAAATCCCCATACTTCCATAACCACCATAGAGGATAGCTGAAGGCTCGAGAATACCCTACTACTGTAGCACACGGGAAGCCGACTAGTCTGGTACATGTAATATGGTCCAAACACCAAACCTATAAAAGCATGCAGTGCACCATGATGTCTACCTCTTGGAAACCAAATCAACCAAGATCATAGTATAAATGTGCCAGGATACAGCACCTCCAAGCGTATATTGTCCTATGCTCCGCCATCCTACATATCAAATGAACTAGTCCTCCCTCGAGGTGCACTACCCACCCATCAAGGATGAGAACTAGTGCTACTATATGCATCATGATCCATCTCACCACTGGCGCTCATGAATACAATAACATCACTAGGTCTATCCACCCTCTCACTCACTCATCATGCACTAGACCACCCAAAAAATACTGCATATCATATTTCTGCTCGTAGAAGGTGTAGTCTCTCTCAAAATGTACCCACTCTCCCCAAATAGGAACATAGAGAATACAGTGTACATCCTCCAGGGTAATTATCATCTCACCTATCGGTAGGTGGAATGTGTGTGTGTCTGCATCCCAGCGCTCGCATAATGCCATTAGAATAGCATCGTGGTACCTCATGGGGGAAATGAGGTACACCCAGTAGATACCTATGGCCTTCAGGTGTAGTTTCTCCTTTGCTAAAAGTGATGGGGCAAAATCTCTCAAAAAGCTTAGCTGCCTACCCCCTAGACGCTACCACGAATGGGTGGGTACCTATCAAAAACACAAAAATAAGCCCTAAAAATCATCTAATATCTTTAATTTTTACTTTATTCATCATGCAAGTGTACTAAAATTGTTCTAGTGTGCTTTCCTAAAGGCCCTAGACACTTTATAACCCTTTTGGGACACTTCATGAAGAAATGAGACACTTTGCAAAAAAGTGGGACAATTTGCGAATAAAAGGGACACTTTGTGAACAAATGGGACACTTCATGAAAAAAGGGGACACTTTGCAATTTTTTTTCCAAGATCCTAAATTAACCTATAAATGCATAAAAATCATTAAATAATTGCATAATCACATAGCATGGGTAGTAGAATCAAATCACCTTGTGATGATGCTTTCATGTACCACCTAGTCTTGTAGAACGTCCAATCACGTAGGCTTGTAGTCTCGTTTTCTCGACATCTTTCCGTCTTCTGTCATAACTCTCATACTAAAAGAAGGTAAAATGAAATAGTAAGTGACAAATTACTTCACTCTTACCTATTTTAACTCTTTTCACTCTTTTCATGTATGACATTAGGGTTTTTACTATCTTAGAGTTAATAAACTACTTTTTATTCAAAACAACCTAGTAGGTGCTAGTGATTTCTATTTTTGACACCGTTTGATGCGTTGGAATCATGATTCCATACCCGACATCATCAATTATCTATTATTATGTGGTATGGTACTTGGATACATCCTACGATATGATTTTCCTTATTTGATGTGTCTAGTTTGCTACCTTGATTCCACCTCCATAAAGCAAACAAAATCAAGGGGGCATACATCTACCCTCAAATTTAATTTTTAGAAGTTAGATAAGAGAGTATTTGGACAAATAAAAAATTCGTGTTGCAAGATGCAGTTCCTAATGTTGCGGTTTTGTAGATAACTACACTGGGGGCTTCATTCTCATGTCTTTTGAATGAGTATCTTTTATGAAGTAATGTGTACTATTTAGAGTCCTTTAGCTTACATATGCACGTAGATTCATATGGGAACTAAAGTGGGGGCTTAATGTGTCACCAAAAATTGTATACTCTTGAAGAAAGAGGCAATTTTGTGATTAATTTGGTCATATTTT
This sequence comes from Sequoia sempervirens, assembly GCA_007258455.2. NCBI lineage: Eukaryota > Viridiplantae > Streptophyta > Pinopsida > Cupressales > Cupressaceae > Sequoia > Sequoia sempervirens. The sequence goes on from VDFB02083008.1 coordinate 11,849, forward strand.
AGACACCCTTGCATTAATCACCCCTTAAAAACAACATTTATAGGCCCCTAATGCTCATTATTTTGGACTTAAGGCCTATTCCACTCACAAATCATACAAATCTTGACAAAAAACATTCAAATCATGCAAATTCTAGAAAACCCACCTCAAAAACCCTTGGTGGGACTAAGTCGCCCAGGGTGGCGACTTAGTCCCTTTTGAGGGATTTTTTAGTTTTGAGTGGGAAAACAACCAACTTAATTCAAATTTCTTATGGATATTAGCCTGTGAAGTTTAAAAAAATGAATAATTATGTATTGATTCCTATAAATATATGTTTTTAAGTCATTTTTCACAACATTAAGTCATTTTTACAAACAAATTCAAGAGTCAAGAGTCAAATATCTTTCACAAGAAGATTTATTAGTTTATCTACAACAAAGTTGAAGCTTTAGGGAAAAAAGTTAGGGTTTTTACAGGTCTTCAAGCTCACTTTTTGGTCCAATATCTCACATTGAAAAGGGTTGATCATGGATTCCTATGGAGAATCATGGAGAAATCTAGGTTGAGGAGATGTAACTAGCCATCAAATCAAGCCTTAGGACTTGTTTTCAAAGTGATTCCATCTTCCATTTTCTCTCTATTTTTAGCCTAAGGAAGGTTTTCATGTCATTAATATTCATTTCTAATGTGACTTAGTGTCTTTTAGAATGAGTCTTGCATCTTTCTAATTCCATTTATGCATCTTATTCTTGCATGTTAGAATAGGGTTGCATCTTACTTCAGATTTCCTAGTCTTAGACACACTTAGGGTTAGGGTTTTATGCAGATTTTATCTCTTTCAAGGTTTAAATACCAACTTGGGGTTTGGACAAGGAAAACCCCCAATTAGAAACCAAATTATATTCTATTTTGTAGGTGTTTTTGCAGATTTGGATATGGGATTCTATTACATAACAAAGTGCAGACTGAGGGATTTCATTTCCACTTTAAGATTTGTAGAAAATCCAAAGTTGACTAAGTTTCCAATAGTGGCGACTTAGTCCCACTGCACTTGTCTTTCAGAAATTCATGTAGATCTAGATACCCATTTGGCTATAACGAGTTTTAGTGCAATTTCCCAGATCTGGGACTAAGTCGCCCAGCTTGGCATAAGTGTCTCAATTGGTCAGAAAATCAAATTTTCCAAAATTTCAAGGACCTTTTCAGTCTTCATTCTATCCTTCATTAGTTTCCAGCTGTACAATTTCTGTTTATCATTTTTGTCTTATTCTTTATTGAATTTAATGTATCATTTTGCATATCACAATGTGTTTTCAAACAACTTGCATAAATCTTAGGTTTTGCATTAATATTCATTATCTTTTATCATTTGTTTGCATTTAGGACATTTCATTTAGACATATTTCAATCATACTAGCATTAGTCTTGAGTGAACCACCAAGTTTTTGTGGGATACCTTTATCCTTTTAGGTGAAAAACCCTAGAAGTGTAAGAGAGAAGCCCCCAAAATTTTTTTTGGTTCACATGTTCTTAGAGGAAGAGTGATCATGCAAGATTTGAGAAGCCTCCACAAGATATTCTCTTGATCAATAGTAGGGGACACTTCTTTCTCTTGTAAAGAAAAACTTTCTTTCTTATCACAAAATTTCATACACACACAAGACTCTTTAGGTTTAGATTGTGAGATTTTGTACCCTCCCATTAAGGAGGGTGTAAAATATAATGAACCCCAATCATCACTAAAACATGTTTTTGAAGATGAAGAAATATTATTACCATTATTTATATTTGTCCTATGAGTTTTGTGTGTGATAACATTGACATTACTTGAAGGTTTCTTTGATGCTTTCAAACAATAACCAAGACTTCTTGTTGCTTCTTATGTGTTAGGCTCTATGGGGACACATATACCTTATTATTTTACACCACATCCTTTTCCATTATAGCCAGGTTGTTTCAAAAGTTCATAACCTCTTCCTAAATGGTTTCTATGTTTTTTTGAAGGTGGTTGTTCATGATCATCTTCATCATAATTGGATGTATAATTTGTATCTTTCTATTTGCTAGAAGTTGTGGAATTAGATATTTTTGATTATTTAGGGATAGGTTGTTTTGATACCATTGCTACTTCTTTCTCTTTCTTTGATTTTGATTGTATCATATTGTATCATCAACTAACAACTTTGTCATGGATGGGAGGCTCTCATCTTTATCCTCAACTTGTAAAGGTTCTACTTTTGTAGTTGGTGTCAATGTTCTAAGAGGATCCTTTGTTCCTATTTTAATTTGTAAACACTATTTAGATTTAGGATAAACTTTTATTGTGTAAACCTTATTGTTGTAGATGTACTTCATTAAACGATGAAGCATTGAAGGCACTCCATTCATCTCATGAATCCATGGTCTACCCAAGAGAAGATTATATGAAATATCATGGGGCATGCCATAGATGGGAGTTTGCAACATGACCTTAAACTTTCACAGTAAACGTTATTGCACCCAACAGTTTTCTTTCCATGTGTATCAAAACCTTTGATTGAAAAATCAACAGGTCTGTTCCAATTTCATCCAAAACATTTACACTACAAATATTAATCCATTAACTATTTCCAATAAGGGTATATCTAATCCCAACCCTATACATAATAGCCATTATCATCAAAGCATCATTTTGTTTTTTCATTTCCAAAGGGGGTAACTTATTTTGATGAAACACAATGTCCAAATTAGGAGAGTTCATGTTCTCTATCAAAACTACCACCTCATTTGGTAGTGCACTAGGAGGGATTATAACTTTTTGCAAAGCACTTTGAAGCATTCCATAGTAAGTAGGTTATGTTTGAATTAAATCCCATGAGGATATCTTAGTAGGAGTGTTACGACTTGTTTCAACAAGATCATATTATTTACCACTACGCTACTGGATATTAGGTGTAGGTGGGAGGTATGGTTGAGGAAATGGAATGGATGTTGTTGTTTGTTTTGGTTTCTTATTGCTCCTAGTATTATATGTGTGAGCTACAGTATGATAACTTGGTTGTTGTGACACATGATTACTATTAAGTTTCTTTGAAAAATTTAAGATAGAACTTGGAGGTTTAGGAGGTTCTATAATGAGAGGTGACTTAGGAGGTCCAATAATTAGAGGAATTTTAGGAGCTCCAAAAGGAGTTTCAGGAGGTCCAATAATTAGAGGACTGTTAAGAGGTGCAAAAGGAGTTTGAGGAGGTCCCATAGTAAAAGGAGACCTAAAATTCACTTGTGCATTCATAACCATAACATATTTGATCTCTTGTTGATGATTTTATAACGAGGGGGGATCTAAGGTCATATTATCATCTTCATTTAATCAATCCATCTTACTATCTTTTGAAAGAAATGTATCAATGATTTCATCCTCTTGCACAACAATATCCTCCCAAGTAGGAGAGGTAGGGGGAGAGAAACAAACAAGATTCTTTCAACGATCAATAATTGGATCTTCTAACACTAAGGTACCTTCATCACAAGTAGGAGAGGTATAAAGAGAAGAACAACTATGATTTTCATGATTGTTAATGATTGCATCCTCTTGCACCAAAAAAATCTCACAAGTGGGAGAGATGTTAAGAGATGAATCGAGACTAGGCAAAGTGATATTAATAAATGTGTCAATGATTTGATTCTTTTGTGCCATAATATCTTCCCAAGTGGTATAAGTATTGGGAGAGGTACAAAAAAGATTCTCATGACACTTAATTATTGGGTCTTCTAACACCAAGGTACCTTTTTCACAAGTAGGAGAGGTATAAAGAGAAGAACAAATATGATTGTCATGATTTTCCATGATTGCATCCTCTCACACCAAAACATTCTCACAAATGGGAGAGATATTGGGAGAGTGACTAACATGCTTGTCAAAGGTTTCATTTTGTTTCCTTAGATTATGCTCATAATTAGGGAGATTACAATCATACAAGCCATGTGATACCCTATGAAAACCATATGTTTGAAAAGGAAACATGCCTCTACTTGCCTTATGGATTTGCAATGTGTTGTAACAACCTAGGGTTTTGAATTTGTGTAAAAATGAAAACTAATCTACCCAAATTATGTAATGCTTCAAAAGATGTAAGTAATTGTCCTATAGATCTAATGATTTCCAACACTAAAATGCAATAATTTCTCCCAAATTTGCAAAAAATAAAGAAAAATGACATCTTTCTTGTAGATACCCTAACATCTTTTCAAAATTTTAAATTAAACAGTTGCCAATAGATATAGACTAAAAATACAGAGACATAAATTTATGCAAAATTTCCTTGAGACACTTATAGCAGGATAGGGACACCCAAGGGCATTTGAGTCCTTGACAAGGGTTCAAAAAACTAAAAAACCAAATTTTTATATTGTTGTTTAATGTTGCTATCTCTAGTTGCAAATAGGTTAAACATTGGACATTTTCCAAATTTTACTTAATTTAGGACAAGGTGATGCCAAATGTAAGTGTGCCACAATGTTGAAAATGTTTTACAAGTTTTGAATGCAATTTTTAGATCTAAAATGAAATAATGAATTATTGTAAGATTCCATAACCTAAAAATGATTTTTTTGATGCAATTTTGAAATACAACTATGCAAAATTTCACTTGTTTTTGACCTCAATGAAAGATGCAATTTAAATATAAAGAGAAATTTCAAATATAATGAATACAATTTGAATGAGGGATTGATCTAAATGACTGAAACACACTCTAATTCAATCTATTATGCAATATGTGATGCACATTTTTTGAATTTTAGATGCTTTTATGATGCAAACATGAAAAACTAATTGAACAATGCAAACTAATGCAATAAAAAACCTAGATCTAGGATGATTTGCTTCATATTTCAGAAGGTATATAGTGTTGAAACATTAGTTTCACCAAAATGAAACATAGAAAAGGCGATCCTAGGTCCTAAATGCAAAGAACTTAGGATGCAAGGGGCCTTTTTCCAAGTCACATTAAGATGTAGATCAATAAGGTGATTAGATTGAATTACAACCATGAAGGTGAGCCAATCATACTTGGATCTACATCTAATTTAATATGGGAATGTATTGGAATTGATTTGGAATGATTAACTTAATTAGACTATGTGCCCTAATATGTAAAATGCAAGATCCCGACAATTGATAGATGAAACAATAATTTGCAGGTGGATCTGGGGAATGCAGAGTGATATGTACCAACCCAAAAATTCTTGTTTTAGCCATTGTAAGAGGACATAGTCACAAAGGGGCATATAATTAATTGATAAGGGGTCATGCTCAACTTTTGGTGTCCTCCAGTGACAGATCTGAGACTCATTTTTTTGATTGTAAAGTTGTTGGAATGCTGTCAGATAATTTTGTAAGTGACTTTCCATTTTTGACAATATGTAGGGCTTTGAATGCAACAATGAACAATTTGTCTTCAAT